>WAAD01011261.1:0-17862 GCA_013389945.1 Fregata magnificens | reverse complement strand
CTGGTGAAGGGTCTAGAAAACAAGTCTTATGAGGAGCGGCTGAGAGAACTGGGGTTGTTTAGTTTGGAGAAGAGGAGGCTGAGGGGAGACCTTATCGCTCTCTACAACTACCTGAAGGGAGGTTGCAGGGAAGCGGGTGCTGGACTCTTCTCCCAAGAAACTAGCGATAGGACGAGAGGAAATGGCTTCAAGTTGCGTCAGGGGAGGTTTAGATTGGACATTAGGAAGAATTTCTTTACTGAAAGAGTGGTTAGGCATTGGAACAGGCTGCCCAGAGAGGTGGTGGAGTCGTCAACCCTGGAGGCGTTCAAAAAAGGTGTAGACGTGGCACTCCAGGGCCTAGTTTAGGAGTCATGGTGGTGTTAGTTGATGGTTGGACTTGATGATCTTAGAGGTCTTTTCCAACCTTAATGATTCTATGATTCTATGATTCTAAAAGAAGTCAGTTTCAGCCCTCAGCTATCCCCTGAAAACCTGAGGAAGGGATTCGACCCTAACTCAAATTAAGCTATAAAGTTGCAGAGGCATTGTGGGTCTCTGATAATTTCTTAACTGATCCATTTTCCTTGGCTAATGGGATTTTATTAAATGTGATATGTAGCTGTAAGATCACATTTATCTGGGTAATGTTTCTCTATATCTGTATTAGAAATAAGTAGACAGACCAATGAGTCAAGAATTATAGTGGGAAATAATTGCCCAATGTGATAAAAAGTAACCAACAGTAGCCTATTATGCCCAAAGTAAAAGGCTAGCACAGTAGTGATAGCTGTGTAAATCAGTAGAATCATTTCCTGAGGTTTTGTTACTAAGAATCTACTATGTAATAATAATAATGCCATTTCATCCAACATTTTCCCACTAATCAGGGTGTTTCAGTGATAGCTCTTTACTGATACGCTCAAGACACAGTTAAGATAGTTAAAATGCAGTTTCTGAAGCAAATCCAGCTGTACAAAATACCCATTTTTTATTTTTAATATAAATAATAGTGTATTTTTAGTGGTTTGATGAAGTGTTGTGAGCTGCTTTCAGAGTATTATCTTAGAAACGAAATGCTACAATGCTCAGTATGAATTTCCAATCAATTTGTGTATATGTGTGATAAGACTTATTTTAGTCTGTTTTATTTCCTCTTAGTAGATGTGGTGTATAATTTTTCACTTCTACTAGAAACAAGCCCCCTTTAAATATGAGTTTCTTTTAATTGATATAAATGAATTTCCATGAACTCTGAAAACATTGTTCTTTTCATTTCTCTATGAAAAAGTCAAAATAATTCATGAATAACACAGAGTGTTATCAGGAATTTTGGTTTGTATTGATCATACTTAAAATAAGTGCTTGTGCATTCAACACAAACCATAAAAAATTACAATCTTTTGTGTTGCTGAGTGCTTTGCTGTTCTAAATATGAGTAAATGTTCCAGGCTGCATGTGCTGCATGTGTTTCTGGAAGAACAGAATTTTATGAACAGTATGGCTTCCTTTTTCCTTCTGTTTTGAGATTAATAGTGCATATGAGAAACTGAAATGGAAGGTGGAAAGCCCAAAGCTAAAGGGCTTGTTTTGCCAGATTTACTTTTCTGCACATTTTGTTTGGAAGTTTGGAGTAATTTAAATTAAAAAGGTAAAGAAAAATAATGGTACTATAAAGAAAAATGTGATCATGCTGAAAAGTTTACTGGGTTGGCTAATAAGAAGAGATTTCATATTCCCTTAGTGTACCAATGAAGTTATTTGATTCCTAAATAGTTAAAATTTTTTTATTATGTAAAGTGTTTGCTGTTTTGCCAAGCTCAATATCAATCTTGATAGAAGATTGTAAAAAGTACAGGCGCATAGTATATTTGTATCCCTGCACATCATTACATTTCTTCTAGGAGTGTCAGTAATTGATTTGGGTAAATTTGTCTTTTTTTGTGGAAGTGGTACATTAGTTTTTGTAAAATTATGAAGAGTGCATAGCAGTGAGATAAGCCACAAGGTTCACCTCTAGCATTGGGCAACTGCAGTGGTCATGCTGCTCCATCAGAGGTACATCTTCAGAGTTACATCTTCCAACAAGTATTAAAGTTCAAGCAAGAAGGTAGGGGATTAATTAAAACAAATTCAAAAATTGAATCTACCAGAAAAATGTTAAATACTGTATCTTGAATGATCAAAATTAGGTATTGTTTTGCTTTCATTATTTCAACAAACTGTTGAGACAGGTATTTCCTCTCAGAAAGAATTAAACACTAGCCTCCTATAAAGACCTCCTAGGTCTTGGCAATGGCTATTTAATTGGCTGGCTGAATTTGAGACATATGAATTATGTATCCACTTTAAACATAGCCTGATTTATTTAGTATTAAGCTTTCATTAATTAAATCTTATTTTAACAATTTTCAATTTGCAGCTCTAGTGGAATTAAACACATCCCCATTTTGCCATCGAGGGCTTGGCAGAGCCAATGAAACTGTAGAATCTTAGTGACAAACTGCAGGTTTTCTCTTATAAAAGAAACAAAGTGAGAAGAAACCAGTGTTGCTTAATCTTACTACTTGTTATCATCTTTATATTCACCATATATTAATGTTATTTGACATTACTTCAAATTTCCTTACACTTTGTGTGCCTTTACGTATTGTAAATTACACTATAATTTTTATTTATTTGGAGCTTATGTGCTATATTAGATTAAGCTTCACCACAGGCTTTGTCTTGTACTTTCAACTGGTATTAAACTACAATTTAAGTCATATCATAATGAGCTAACAGTGTCACTATAGTCTCAAACAAATAAAGGCTTAATATAGTTCCTGAAATAAATGGAAAGACTCCCATTAACTTTCACCATTCATCAGATTGTCCCTAGTTATTCATCATGAAGTTTGTTAATCACAGAAGCAGGATAGGGTTTAACTGATTTGACCTTGCATACCTGAATGACTGCTGTATCATGCCTAGATATTTTGGTGAAGCTCTTTGTCTTTTCTGTAGTTTGCATACATAGTCATAGCAATGCAGTGGGCCTTTTTCTTTCCTTTTTTTTTTTTCTTTCAGTCTACAAGCAACGAAAAACAAGTGTGTAAGTGTGGCTCTGAAAAGAGACATTTAATGTGTATTTCTTGTATCATGATATGATACTGATAGAACTATACAGTATATTCTATGTGAAATGCAGAAGAGATTCAGAAACATGTCAGA
This sequence comes from Fregata magnificens, assembly GCA_013389945.1. Classification (NCBI taxonomy): domain Eukaryota; kingdom Metazoa; phylum Chordata; class Aves; order Suliformes; family Fregatidae; genus Fregata; species Fregata magnificens. The sequence goes on along the minus strand of WAAD01011261.1, from coordinate 14,670 downwards.
AACAATCAGATGTCTTAGTAAGGCTATAGTCCTAGTTAGCATCAGCAACTATTCAGCAGTAGCGTGAAAATTAATTACCCCGTTGTTTTCTTACTCTGTTTCTTTTTGAAGCGAATTTGATAATGCAACTAACTGCATTGTCTGTTTGGCATTGATATTCCACATGCGCAAGGAATAGAAAAAGTATGTATTGATGGAGACCATAGTATTGTGATTTTCCAACAGCAGAATAAGAATGGATTTGAAGAAGAGGAAATATTTCCTGAGTCCTAGTGCTTTAGCTGCAGGCTGATAAATAGTGTGGTTTGGAATCAATTTCAGCATTGATCTGAAAGATAATCCTCTTCACAACAACCACGTCCTGAGGTTTTTACTGTCAGGTGTGAAAATGAATGGCAGGTTCTAAATAAATAAAAAAAAAAGAAAGAGAAAATGGAATGAGGCCTACAGGGAAAGGGGTAGTTATTTGTCTGTCACACATGAGCTAATACACTGCAGACATTTACTTAGAAAAAAAGCGAGCTGTACACGGAAAAGGTATTTATTTTCTTAATTGCCAAAACGATGCTCTGAAATTGAAGAATCAATCATGTTTATTGCTATATGTGGGAAATTAAAAATATACAGTATACGGTAATTTAACTTGCGGCGCAGGGAATCCATGGTACACTTCTAATCGATATTCTGTACTTCATGCTAGCTTGGTCATGTAGGGCACTGGGAGGGGAAGAAAAAGCTATGAATGTAGACTCAGCTGTTCAGCTTGGAAGGCTTTTATTCTATAAATGCTCTGCAACAAATAAGGATTACAAGAGAGTACATATTAGTGTTTGGAGTTGGAATGTGTTTAACGCAGTGTCTAAGAACTTCTGGGAATCAGAAATGAATAGTTTTAGCTTTCCACCTAAAATATGCTACAGGAAGGAAAGAAAAGATTTTACTGTCCTGTCAAAAGATGAAAAGCTCATCCTATCCAATAGGCCACAGCTAATTGGAGTTAAGGCACTCCATTCTATCTAAGCCCTTTCTATCTTCATTACTTTGTCACATCATCATACCTAGTTGAAACACAAGGGTGTTTTTGAGTGAGACTAAAGTGAATTACACTTCCGACAAGCTGAGCAAATGTTTTCCTGTGGTACAGAGTGCTTCCATACCGCAGTCTTCAGATCCTGTTTGAACTTAATGTCATTTCTTGAACTAGTTAGCTGACATGAGAATTCAGGGACATCTGATTCATAATTGTAGTTTCACTGCCCTTATCTAAAGTTTCCCAAGATTTTGAAATATTATGTCTTTGGATACAAACAATTTAATTTCTTTCAGACTCAGCAAGTACCATTAAAATGTATCTGGTCAAGACAGATAGTTCATTACAATATGTATATCTTTGTTATATAGTACGACATCTTCTTTCTTGCATCATATAAAACATTTTAAAAATGAACAGTGATGATATTTAAAATGTCATGCAGACATCTGAGTTTGTCCATCACCAAAATTAATTTGATTTCACATCTGAGATACTGCGTCAGCATTCTGCTAACACAGGTAGCCAGTATTGTACTAGTTGTACCGTCGTTCACATTTAAGGCTCTCCTGCTTCCTTGCAAACAGTTCCCAGTCTGGGTTGAGGTTGTTGCTATGATATTTTATTATTGCAGGTTTTCAGGAGCTTTTCAGGTATTCTTTTCACATATCATTCCACTTTCTAAGATAATTATTTCCACGTGATCCAGCTTTTCTCCAGTCTAGTAGAACATCTTCCTGTAGGCAAAAACCTGGCCTCTGTGAAATGAATGGGAATTTTACCACAGTCAAAGAAATGGCCATGATTTCACTACCTTTCCTACCTTTAACGAGGATACACTATGGCAGAGAGACAGGACAAAAGTACACAGGTTTTTCTGATGTGGGTCTCAGTGGTTTATTTCAATTTCGGGGAGCCCACAAATCTTGTAGTAGTTGAAGAACTGGAAACTGCCATACTTCCTGAGATATATTTCAATAAAGCTCAGTATGGTGGATAAAAGCTAGGTAATGATATGCATTGTTTGTAGCCTAAAAAATATTTCTACTCAATCTTTTAATGAATATTTGCAGGACACTTTGCAAAATTAGAAAAGAAAGGGTAAAGTTTGTAAGAACACTACTGACCAGTGAAATCTGTCTTTTTGGAAGTGAAACCAGAATATAGAAAACATTTGATTTGTGCAGAATATGGAGAATAAATAATCCAAGACAAACTGCTGAGGGATTTTCAAGTAGCAAGAAAACGATTACATCTTTGGAATTTGGCCAGGACAATAATCCTGGGAATGATAGTCTTACAAGTCACTATGAATTCTTCTGTGTTTCATAGTCATCAGGACCTAATTTTCATGCCCTCCAGTGGCAGCATGTTTGCTCTTTCCACTTTGGGAATATGCAATTTTTAAAATATCCAAATAATTTTGCTACTGCTTAATCTTAAAGCCTAACAGACATTCATGTGATATAAAAGATATATCTGTAAATGTAGGGTCATTGCGTTTGGCTGTAAACAAGAACTATTCCTCATCTACATACCTTACATATGAAATTGGATAATAGGCTGCTGTTTAATAGTGGTATCTGAAGCAAGCAGTTGTTTTCTGTGAGTATATGAGTAAATTTACTGTTTATTTATTCATACTTTTGATCCCTGTTGGAAAGTGCTGACTTTCATTGGTGAGTGAAGTAGTTCGTAAGTGCCAAATTTTACTAATCCCACATACGCCTCTGTGCAAACATCACTAAATTAAAATGCACATTGGCATAAAGAAAATAATCTCACTTCAATAGTTACTTTCAAGGTGAAGTATACTGAAAGCAATTTTATTGTCACAAGTATTAATTGATGAGAAGCTATTATGCTTTTGATTTTCAGTTCACTTGACTATAATAGTGAAAAAGCACACAAAAGGAAAGTGAAGATAACTGTAGTTCAAATCATTTAGGAGTAGTGCTGGCAAAAAAACATTTTATTAGCTGCTTAACTTCTGTCTGGGCTTGGATGATGATATTGGCTTTTAGATACTGATGCAACTCTGGATTAATATTGCTGTTTTTATTGATTTAATTAGTCATGTGAACCTTCGATTCCATTAATGTTTTTTATTGGCTGAATCGATACAAATTATATTAGTGCTTCAGAGCATGAATATCACTTCTGGTAGGCACTCTGCTAACACTTGAACTTTAGGGCTTATATAGAGGAAATTACTTGTACTTTTTCAGATTTTTAGAAACTTTTCTTTGCTCCTGTGGGGGAAATTATTTCATTATTCAATAATTCCCTTCTATGAAGGGAATGGTTTCTGATTATAATACTCTCAGCCTGCTATTTCAGATCAAAAAAATCTAATTTTTTGGGGGGTGTCACCTAATTAAGTTTGTGTCTGCATTTTAATGATGTTTAGAAGAGGGAAAAAAAAGAGTCGGTATGGTGGAATGAAAACATAAGTGAGGAAATAAGAATATTAAGAACAATTGGAAGTGAGATAAAAAATGTGCCTTGCAAGGTCATTAGCTTGGAAGTACAATGAAAAGTACTTGTTATTTAATATATTTTCACGGCCATTAATGTTGCATTGTTGATCCATCTGAATTTTGCCAGTTGCTTGATGAAGATCTCAGTGAGTGATAGTGAACAATAGAGGTGAAACTAAAATCAAATTTAGGGATGAATATTTAATAAAGGTATAATAACATAAGATTGGAATAGTGATTTACAGTAGAACAATGTACAGCAAGTGCTGAGAAGTCGCTCACCTAAATAAAAATTTCTGGACACCTTTGTGCCTGATTCACAGTGCCTCTGGAAGACTTTAAGGAGGATAGTTTACATTAAAGAGGGTGCAACAAATTCCTCCATTATTGACAAGTTTCTTCATTGTGCTCAGTTGCTTTGCAAGAGGAGCATGAGCAGACTCTCCAATACTCCCTCCTCTTTGCCATAAGGCTTTAATAAAGCATAGTGGAGGCAGATTAGCTAAAGTGTTCACATGCTTTATACAGTGGTTGCACACTTGCTTATTACATCTGTAAGATAACAGGAATAATAGCAATGCAATTAAAATCGAACTGTATATTTTCTGCTGCACAGGTATACTATTACAAAGGTGTTTTTAAATTGGAAATTGACAAAGTCTTTCTTTGGAGGTATTGTGTTTGGCCCTTGAACTGTATGTTTCTAAAAGAAAGACAGTTCTTTTGGCTACAGAACTGAATACGTTTGAGACAATCGCGTTTTGACTCTCATTCTTTGAAGTTATTTTGTTAGTCTTGGGCAGAACTGTATTGTACAACAGCCAGAATTACATAAATCTAATCCCGAGTGGACCCTCTGTGCAGCAATCATGTAAATGTAAATGAAGAGGCTAACCTAGTCAGTTGATAAAATTATTTCTTCTGAGTCAGCTGTGGAATTGCTCCTTTGGTAGCTTGCTAGTAGAAAATTGAATGTTTGGCAGAATTGCCTTTACTAAGAGAAGCAAAATGGAAAGCACCAACCAGCGTTAGCCATTAAAGAACCCATCACTTTTTTAAAGAAGGGCTTTAAAGTCTAAGAAACTTGTCAAATTCAAACTATATCTGTATTAATGAAGTTCATTTATATTCTAGGATAAATTGTGACTCTGGCTAGGCAAGGCAACAATGTCTTTGTGACCTTTCCTCTGCCGTGTAACACTGCAGTTTCAGCTGTTCTCTGAACAGCGGCTTCAAGCCCAGGGGGTCTTCCAGCTTTTCTGGGAGGAAGATCTGTATTCCCTCTCTCCATGTCTAACAAGCCACCCAAGTGGCAGAGGAAAAGTAAGGTATATCCTGAAAAGACTGTATATATTTACATGAGGTCAGACTGGATGACTTCCAAGGGTCTCTTCTAATCTGATTTATTCTATGGTTAAATGAATTGAGCTTTCATGGCAGGTTGTTATGGCTGTTTTAGCAGATGTGTAGCACCTTGTGAGTATGGTAATAACTGTGGCTATCATAGTCTTACCTCGTTAACTTATAACTCATCTGGATAAAAACAATGATTTCCAATAATAAAATATTGAGAGAGAGGAGGAAACAAGAGACATAGCCCATAAAAAAGACCTAAGAAAATATTTTATTGACTGTGCTACTTCATTTTCTTAAGTCAGCAGAGTCCAGCTGATGGCTTGTTGGAATAAGCTCACAGAGTGCTTACCTATAGCCTGCTGCCTTTGGTCTGGAGGAGGTACAAAATACTTGCTTGAGAAGTTCAGAAACAGCTGACCAGATTCTTTTGCATGTTGCTAGATTGGAGTTTGTAGCTGCTGCTGTATCATAACACACGAGTACTGCTGTTGCCACTACGGAGACCTGCTGGGGAATTGCAACACTAGGACCCAGCCCACCTGACTGTCAAGTTAAACCCGCTTACACGTTACCAGGACAGTAGCATAACATTTGGCAATATTAAAAAAATGAATATGATAAACACAAAAGATTTTAATATGTGTTCACTATATTGAGTAGATATTTATACGCTTCTAGACTGTTTTGGATTTACATAAGTTAGGTGAAAACACTGGCTTCACAGTTTTAATTACTGTCAGATTCCCCACTGTCTTTCGTTGCTCTTGATATTATAGCAGTACATTCAGTAAAAGAGGAGCAAAAAACCAACGTGCAATTGATGCTACTCGGAAATATCATTGATTTTTCCTATATTGGCAGTTGGCCTCCTGGACAGGATTCACAGCTTATGAATATGCCAAGATTGATTTTGCACTTCATATAGCTTACTATTTTATTACAACAGAGCAAATAACCTTGGATATTTCTGTACAAAAATAAATGTTCCATGTAACTGGTAAAACTGTTCAGATCTTAGGACTGCAGCTATCAACGGGTGCAATTAGGTTTTCATTTAGCCCTAATACACTTAAACACATTTTTGCAAGACCTAACAACATATTGTACAACTTACAGCATTGCCTTCTCCTGTTCCATAATATCAAATCTAGTGTAAAAGACTGTGTCTGATACTGCTCTTATTCTTGCTGTTACATATAATATTCCCTTTCTTTTAACTGAAAATAATTTTTAGAAGAGCAGTTTATTCAAAGTAGGACACACTAGGTGGAAACAATAATTTTCCTCTAACATATATGTGCATTTTTAAGGAAGTTTAATGCATCTTTAACAGTCATACCACTGATGTTCTAGAATAACTCCTTATGATTGGTCTGTGTAACTACCACTGGATATTCACAAAAGAAAGAATTTTATTTTAGCTCATTGAATTGACCCCAAACATGTGCTTCAAGTCACTTTGGAGAAATCTTTTTTTCCACAGTTGTACTTTACCTCCCAGGAATTCTTGTTTGAGAGCCTGCTGCCCCCAGTCTCCTCTTTAGCATGGGTCTCCCTGGCTAGAATGTATCTCCCTTTAGTTACTTAGAATTATACAACCGGATCGATCATCAAACAGGTCCTGATCAGAAAAAAATCATGTAAGATCATGCATCATGTAAGATGTGGTCTTTCAGCAAGCTCAATGTGTGCAAATCTGTTTGCAAATAAGGGAATGAAATACACTCCCTTATATAATGTTTCAACTTAGTCACCTGAAACAAAATCCTTGATTTGGATGGAGCTGACCCCAAACCAAAGATTTCATTTTGACCTTCCAAATGGAAAAATCACATTTTCCCATCAAAATGAGAATTTTCTTGTGGTAAGGTTTATGACTTCTGATTGCACTTCCTGTCAGATGAATGTGACTGGAAGTTCCCAGCCAGCTCTTCTCCCCTGAGTGCATGTGTGTGTGTGCATGTGTGCACTAGATTCTCTCTCTCTGAGTGGGATTGAAATAGGTCTATACCAGGCTCCAGGTTCTAGAATCCTGTTTGGGTGATAAACTCTTGTGACAAACTCTCTTATAATGTCTGAAGATTTTGCTCATTGTTTATATTTATTTAAAGAAGTTAACTTGGCAACTTTCCTATTTTCCTCACACAGCTCGGCAGATAATGTAGAACAGGCATACAGTTACATAGTTTAGCTTGGTGGTTAATGTTAATCAACTATAGCAATTTATGATACAGTCATATAAAATACATGATCCGAAACAGAGATTTACTTTCATTTATCACTATTGTTAGAAAATAGGGAACTAGGCTGGACAGCTTGTAGTTCTAAAGTGTAATATCTATTTATTTTTGGGTGCAGATACTCTTCAGAGAGCCAATATATTCAGTTTATGTTGATGAGTTGCCTTGTATTGTTGGAGTTGATGGAATGGTGCTGAGTTGAAAACTACCTAACATACCTAGCTGGCAGACAAAAATTTAAGGAAAGAAAAAATAAAACGCAGCATTTCTGTTCAAAATATGTGAGCTTCCTGACATTGCAGCTGGTGATTTGGAACTGCTTTGAGAATAAAATCTGTGCCATCGTGACTTAATTCTAAATTAAGGACAACAAAATTTTCTTTTTTTTTTTTCTTTTTGTTAGAGTTTTGTCATTGTTGTATCATTGTGAATTATGCATGAACTGAAAAACATCCTTTTATATTGCAGAGAAAGAAAATAGCAGACAGTGCTCTAATGCAGAAAATAGTCAACTAGACTCTAAGTTAAAAAGCCCACCAAAGCTGGAGGAAAAAAGAGTACCTCATACATTTTGTCCCACAAAATTTAATTCAGCATTTCAGTGATGCTTTCTGGTAGAACCAACAACTCTGACAGCTTTATAATGTCTTTGTTATTTGGACCAAGCACTAGTTTATGTCTGTAGCATTGAAATCTCTTTGAAGCTCTTTGAAGCATGGTATGCCCCTCTGTGCCCTCTGTGACATTCACTGGCATGATAGATATGGCACAATCTTTTGCACCTCCTGTGCCAGATTAACCAGGCATATGGCAGGTTGGTCACAGTGCCCTGCGGATAGCAGAATGTGCTTTATGCCTGCCTGTGGCCACTGCTGTAGCTTGTTGATTAAACATGCTATGAGCTGCCTTGTGCTGTTCAAGAGGCAGGGTGGCAGAGAGTGGTCACAAAGCCATTGTGAAGAGAAGGGCCATTCCCTATGTCAAGGGATGTTGCCATTCTTGAGCAACTAAACGCATCTAGATTTTCAAGGAATGAAGGAGACGCCTGCCTGGGATGTTTCCCAACAACATCTCTTTCAGGCAGCTACAGCTGTGCTATGGCTGTAGTCTAGGTCAGCCCCACTCACAGCAGGGAAGTCCGGGACCCATCAGGGCCAGCATATCCTCCTCACAGGCATGCAGACTTCCGCAAAGAAGCGTTTCCATTTGTAGGTGGAGTCTGGGAATCCCAGACTCATACCACTATATCGTCTGACTGAAGGGAGCTATTATCTCTCTTCCATAGTCTTTTTTTTAATCTTATTTTTTAACCAAGGACAGTATTTGTCTTTCTACGGGTTAGAGTTCACATGCAAACTAAGATATGTATGTTTGAACAAGATATACCTAGAGTAACACAGAGTGCCATCTTGGTCATAAGGATAAACCCAGATGGAAAATCAGAAGTATCTTCCTCCCAGCTCCTCAAAACACCTAATAAATATCAAGAATATTTTCAAAATATGCTTGACATTAAATTTAATGAGACTGCATTTTTTCACACTAGTAAATATTGATATCAGAAAGAAAAATTATATCAAAATAATGACGGATGTAAGTTCAGATATCTCTCTCACGTCAAACTGATTTGTGTTTCAACAAAGTTTGAAACAATTACCTGGTGGCCAGGATCTCAGCACTTACGTAGGTTCCATCTCTGTAGCATTGGGATAACTGTACAGTTCAGGGGCAGGCAGCTCACTTGCATAGATGAGAGGGGCAGCTGCAAGCTCATCTGACAAAAGGTATACTCTAAGGAAACAGTAAATTGCAGAGATTGCTGGCCATCTCCAACAGCATACATATTTTTAGAAATCCTTTTCTCTGCAATCACTCAGTTCCTTGTGTAAGATGAAGGTTCTGGTCTCAGTTTTGGACTGAAAAACGAGTATAATTCTCATAAAACATTTCAATAGAATTTTCTGTTTTCATTTGGTTGCACAAAAACAGAAGATCAAGTGTATTTGTGCTCTCACACCTGAGGCTATTCCACTGTGTAGCTCGTATATCCTGTTCTTAGTTTTCTCTGCCATTGGTTTCAACCAATCTGTCAATCTGTACATTTACCAAATGAACAGTGGGATACATCTGCCTTATTATTTGCCCACTTGTCTGCCTGTCAGTTTTCATATGAATCTATTTTATTGTTTTATCTATATTGGTTATAAGCTGCTTGGGGCAAGAATTGTATATGTTGGTTATTCACTTGTTCAGCACCTAGTGCAAGAGGGCTGGGAGCACTAAGTAAGCCTAAGGCACCATCACAGTTTCATAGCTACTGTTCTGCTAATAGCAGTTACAAGTATTTACATTGCAGTCACTGAGCAGCACTTGTGAAAAGCTGCTTGTTCTGCAGCTGCTTCTAGATAGTTAATTTCTTACAGGAAACCAGAAAGATGGTGTTTGTCTTGCTGGCTGCCAGAAGTGGAACTGGCTGTTGACAGTAGAAATACATCACAGAAAGACGAAACAGAATGAGGCCTGGAATATCCAAGGCACCGTGTGAAGTAAATCCTTTTAGCATCTTTTCCTCTCTCACCTGTAATAGATTCTCTGTTTCCATAGTTGCACCAATAATGAGATCATATCCATCTCCTGGTTTGATTTACAGGTCAGACTTCAATCTGACCTTAGGTGTCTGAAGGCTTACAAGAGAGTTTTGACATTGAGAATTGTACCTTGACTCAAGGTCAGATGTCTGTAGGGTTTATCCACTGCAACTGTAGAATCCAGTTACTATTTACCCACCATAATGGTCTCAGCCAGTCAGTGTTTACAACGAGAGTTGAACAGGAAAAGGGAGAACAAGAGTAAGAAGCAACTAGCAGGATTGCCCTTCACCAACTCTGTTTTAGTTATGGTTTGAATGTCAAAGCCTTTCTTCATTTACAGAGATGTTTGTCAGAAAAGTAGTCTAAAACACCTACGGGGTATTTTCAATAAGGCAGTGGACCAATTTTGTCAGTCTTGATGAATGAGCCACAGCTACTTCATTTCTGTAGTTGCATGAAATGCAAAAGGAGGAAGATAGCTTGTTTCCTCAAACTTGACACCTTTAATTTTAATGACTATAAATAATACCGAGAATGCCATATTCATTTTTTAAAGTACTCTGTTTTGGTCACAGGCTCTTAATGGTTTCAGCATTTAGGACATACTAGGTGACTTCTCTTAAAATTCATCATAGAAGGTAAGCTGTGATTCAGGTTTATTTTGCTACATATCTGAAGCTTTGAAAGGATGGCAGTACAACAGAACAGAAAAAGTTGTAAGAATAACTCTTATGGGATATTTCTTACTGACAGCAATTTCTGAGAAGTACTTGTGAATAAGAATATGTGTTAATTCCTTAACTCACATAAAGGTATGCCTTACTGCTTAAAATTCTGAAAGAATCGTGACAGACTGTTTTCTAACCCATCTGTAGTGACCAAAGACTATTTTGTGGCACAGCTGTGATACAGCATCCGTTGTTATGACAGAAATTCCAGTTTTCAAGGCTTTGCTAACATTACTTTTTTTTTTTTATTTTTCATGTTTTGTTTTTCCATTTCTTTTTTCATAAACTTTCAGAATATTAAGTCATATCATTACTGATGACAAACCAGAAATTTTCATAAGTTCGCAGAACCATAGTGCCCTTGCTTTATCCCAGTGCACTCAACTCCATGCTTATTTGCAATGAGAGAAGTCCATCTTTTTCTATTCAGTGGATCTTACTAACTAATCATGTTGCAGAGTTTTGTGACCTTCTTCCTTTCATCCAATACTTGCCTATTCCCACCTTTCTCTGAGTAGACTCTACAGCTAGAGAGAACTCTGTAGCATGCCAGTTTCTTATACCCAGGGCTCTGTTCTTTAAAACTGTATATCTGCATTGGATCTCTTCATCAAAATAGGGAGCTCATGAGACCATAACTGCCTTTCTTTAGCCAGGCAAGTCTACTCTGAACATAAAAGAAAATGAAAAAGCAGCATGTATTAGTATTATAGTCAGTATGTCTACTCTGATTCTGAGATCAAAGACAGAAAGTTTTTCTTCTGATGTTGCATGTGTTTTGTAATATCATGACACTGAAGATAAAAAAGTTCTGTTCTCCCCAAGAGGAAAGAAATCATGCCCCAGCATCTTCTCAAGTGGAAAATATAAACTTAAGGACAAATAACTACAGATTAGAAAAGGAAAAATGGAGTCAGTTTTACTTTTGCTGAATCTAATACTTCGGGTTTTGGAATCATAAAGGTCTGATGATGTACCTGTTAGTCACTTTTTTCTTTTATTTTTCATTTGTTTCCCCTTAATTTTTTTGGAGGGAAAACCAGTCTAATTACCTTCTTTTATATTCAGTTTCCTGGTTATATTTATAGTATACTATCCACTTCTTTAAAAAAAAAAAATCAAACAAGCAGCATTTGCTCTGCAGTAATTTTTTTTTTCTGGAGTGTTATGCTCTCCTGCACACACAAGTGAACAGGTGTTTGCAATTGTTACCTAGGCAAGCCAGCACAGGAACATGTGAAAACTGAAATGATCAAGGTGAAAAGAAGCAACAAAAGCAAACAAGAAAAAAGAATATTATTATTGTAAAAAATGAAGAACTTTTTTCTTCTGACACACACTTGGCTGAAAGTATTCATATGAAGACAAGCAGCTGTGTATTCATGAGATTAAGATCTAAGCATGAAAAAAGAGATTAGAAGAAGTTGATTAGAAATTTTTTCAAGAAGGAAAAGTGTTAGTCTAGTATGAAATTACTCATTAGCTGGGGAAAATATTGGAAACCCATATGCTTTCCCAATATTTGAGCTCATGTTAACAAATTTGAGGGAATTGTATCATTTTTGGTTTTCCTGATTTGGAGTGTTTAGAAACAGGTAAATCAAAAAATAAAATTGCAGTCTCCATCAGAACTCCTTCTGGGAATGCTTCTGAGCTTTGAGGACACTGTGAGTCATGTTCTCATGGGTCAGGATTCTTCTCCAAGAGCAATAATTTCAAAGAACAATTAGGGAATATCCTCTTTTATATTGTGTTCCTCTGCCCTTTGGGCATGTTATTTTGTCTGGATTTTCCTTTTTTTTTTTTTAAAATGTACTTCAGCATCCTCTGGATATAGATAATTAGGTGATACATTGAAGTGGTCTGTAAAAACAGGCCCTCATCTAACTAGCATTATATGTAGTGCCACATGCATTCAAAGAACAGCTTCCGTTGACTTCAGTTGTAGATGTGTTTCTTTTTTCTTTTTTTTTTTTCTTATTTCTCCCCCAAAATCAGATTCCAGGATCTAAATTGAGCACTAAAAAAAGAGTTATACACAATTGAAGACCCACCGCATGTGGTGTTATTGAAGAGCGTCTAGAGCACACTAGTTGTAGAACAATTTAGTCTAAAGTAGATAGCAGATATGGAGTATGTAAGCCTATGTATTTAAAAGTTTAGCAAAGCTCTAAGAAGAGAAGCAGGGCAGTAAAAAGGAAAATGTTGAGCAGCCCCTATGACAAGGGTAGTTGCTTTGTTTTCTCGCTATTGACCCATGCTGGGGCTGAATTAACAGCTTAAGTAAAATTTGACATGAATTCACTACGCTCTCCACTTCACCCTCCTCGTTCACTGTCCCACCAGCATTTGGCATGTTATGTGTCAAAATTCCCACAGTTCAGTGGATTTGAAAGACTCTGGGTCATATGTTCATTAATTGTGGTTTTCTCTCTGGAACCGATAGCGTAATTAGAAATCTACTTAATGTGATGGTAACTATTAAAGTCAAGCCATTTGATCACTTCATTCTTGTTATAAAATTGTTACAATTCTAAACTATGCATGCAGAACACTCAAAATTCCTATTAAATTAATTTAATTAAAATTTAATTTATGCTTGCAACAGTTTCTAGAGCCTGAAAGCTAAAAGCACAGTTTACATTTAAAATATTTTAAAAGTTAAAAAGTGTTTCATTTTCTTACTAGAAAAAACACAGATTATGTTATATAGAATGTGATAATATTTTTTATATAATTTAGGAAAAACAAAAATAAAGTAGCCTAAATAATTTTTAAATTATTTAAAATGCTTACATTTGCAGCAATATTGAATAGCAGACTGCTGTCCTTTGTGTTTGAGCATGGTGTGGAGAAAAACATTTCTTAATGGCTGGAAGTCAGGAGTTTTGGGACCTTTTCTTGGCTGTGATGCTGACTAATGTCTTGTAGTTTAATATAACTCCTCTGTGCTTCTGCATCAGTAAAATGGGCAAACCTACACTTAATTAGTATTTGCAAGATCCTTCAGTATCATTTGTGATCTCAAGAAAGAACTATGTTGGAAAGTCTATTGAAGATGTAAATATTTTTGGAAGTCTGGCTTTTTCAATTATATATCTAGATGACAGATGTCTTTGAACATCAGACATGACTTTTGAATTCAAAGAGCTTTTAAAAATCTGACTAAAAATGATACTTAATATGTGCATTGTATGTAGAAGTAATATGAGTTGCTAGATATATAAATAAGTCATGACAGGAAAAAAACTGCATTATTTGAGAAGTAGCATTTAAGCATGCAGTTCATTACTATATCATAATGAATACATACTAATCTCTTTCATCCCATAGTAGGAAGTCCTTTCATATAAAACCTTTTCCACGGAAGATGAGGGTAATATGTGAATTTATTTTGTGAATAAAACTTCTCACAGCACTGAAAAGTTATGTTTTAGGGCCATAAGTATTTAAGTGCCAAACTGGTATTGCTTCATGTGGAAAACTCAGTGCAGAGCGTACGTGAAATGAAGGATTGTAGAAAATGTACTTCCCAGAATAGTAGGTGATGTGGAAATAAGGAATAAGTTTTTGCTTTTTTTTCTTCTCCTGCCCAGCAACTGAGTGTTCTGTTGTGTCGAAATGACAATATGTACATTATTTCACCTACTTTGCAACACCACTGACAATTTATTTGTCGTATTTTATTTAATATTTCCCTGATTCTCAGTTGGTAATGTGTTTGTCTTTGAAAGACTTGCCTTGGTATTATTTCTTATGATTCATGAAATTGAGGGAGTGTAATTGATTGGCATTAACATTATTTGATCTTTACATTAAAAAATTATTCTTTTTGACCTTGATAAGTGTTTTATTTAGTTTTGAGATGTCATCACAAAGAACTACTAGTGTTCTGAGATCTTGTGTTTCCCATTGGCTTGCATTTCCATTTCAGCGTACATTTCAGTGTAATCCTGCAATTTTTGATGAAGTCCCTATTCCTTCTGCAAATAGAACACTTGCAGGATCAGACCTGATAGCTTCTTTTCAAAAGATTTCTTTTTAAAATGCCTAAAGCAAAGAAAAATACTTCATTTTTATCTTGATTTGGACCAGGTAAGTGTAGATAGAAATTAAGAGTGGAAAGATTGTCAGCAAGATCAACGAATGCTTTCAAAATTGATTTTTAGTCACTGGTCTTTAAATTTTCCATAGAGTATTTTCCCAGTAAAAAGAATGGTAGCCATGCAGACATTATCATTGATA
>WAAD01011260.1:63868-91659 GCA_013389945.1 Fregata magnificens | reverse complement strand
CTCATATATGTATGTGATTTACTACCATAATGTTCTCTTTTCATGATCTCGGGTGATTTTTTGCACAACTCCTTGGCTATTATGTATTGAAAATTTAACTGCACTACAATTTCCATTTTATCTGCTGACATTTTATTAGGCTTGTGAATCACAGGAAAACAAGAGACAACACCTAGTAGACAAATTTCCCATTTTTACTCGGTGGGAGTAGAAAGCTTTTTCTCCTAAGGAGTGTTCATGGAATTTTGCTGGAGTCCAAGAAAGCCCCAGGAAAACATACTTATTAACTTAAATAAGACTTGTGATCAGAATGGCAGCCTTGGCACTTTCCAGTGAATTTCAGCCAAGAGCAGCTGTGATTCTGGAAGAAATGCATGTGAAGTGAATTCAGAGAATTTACCTGACACTGTTATTTGGGTCAGATGTGAATGACAATGTGACTGGTTATTTTTCCATTGCCTAGAAGAAGAAAGGCCTTTGCCGCCCCTAAAGCATAGTGTACCTTTGAGAATGTACACTAAATCTCCCTCTTCTACCTGGCTATCTATTTTCATAAAATTTTGTAGTAATGACTTGCACAAATACCCGTGAGATTTCAGTTTCAACTAGTCAATCATTTCAAAAGCAGAGGAATATAGACAAGCACTCACCCACACACTGAGGGACAGACTGAGGGACAAGGAGCAAGACAGGAATCTCATTAGCGTCAACACTGCTGAACAATGGCTTGTCTGAGAACAAAAACCAGCCAAATTTCTTTGCTTAAATTTCAGAAGCCTGATTCAGATAAGCTATTTTCTACAGCTACTGAATGATTGCAAAAGTATTTTTATTGGCTTGCCAGCAAGACATTTCTATTTCCTGTAATCAAGACGGACTGTAAAAGAACAATAGACTTGCATCAAGTAACAGAGATCATGAAGCAGTTTGTTTCTAATGATTAAGTCATAAAAAGTGCATATTAAGCCTTCAACCAGTCAAAATGCTTTCTTTCCCAACAGAAAAAAAAATATGCTTCGAAAAACTGTGAGTAAAGTAGAATTGTGGATACTGAATTCAAAATAATGAGTCTTCATTCTTTTCTCCACTAGGAAAACTGACTAATTTCAATGGTGCTTTCTAAGAAGCAGTGACTCCATGTCTGACTGCCACGTATTTTGATAATAAAACAAGAATGAATAAATTAACATTGTTATATTAAGCAAAAGTAAAGCAGTATAACTACTCATGGTAGAATTTCCCACAGCTTTTTGACACATTCCTTGGAGTGATCAAGTGCATTGATTTCTATCTCTCTATAATGCTTGGCATACGTATACATACAATATATTCTGGCAATTCAGCTAGAGGTGTTTCCCTAATTACAAAAGCTCATTTGATTCTTACCCCATTCATAGAGGGATTAAGGAGGCATGTGGTCTGCACTGTTGTATTTGCCCTGCAACAATAGCAGTTTGACCCTTAATATTACAATGGAAAAGGCTGCTGTGAAATTTTGTATGCTTAGAACTAGATCTGCAGCTATACTACTTTATTGTTAATATTATTGCTCACAAGATAGAATAAAAAGAATTATTCTCAGCAGAAATGTTTGCATGGGTATATTTTCAGCTCCTGAACAGATGAATACATCAGCAGAGATTACTGCTGAGGTCATTTCACTGATACCAGTCAATCCTTGTCAGATGGCAAAGCATCACGACAAAATGAAGTACCAACGTAACCAATGGGATTTGTTTTGATGGGCACATGGCTACTTAATAAGAAAAGACATCAGGCTGCAGTAAGTGTAAATGCAGCACAGGAAAAAGACTTAAGTTCTTGCTCTTGAATAGTGGATAAGAATATTCCGAATACCATGGTTTCTAAATCTTTTATTAAGCATTTAACTGAATTTGCTATGGTTTCTATTTTTTCTAACTCAGTGCTTTTAATTTAAAGAGGACATCTGAATTCCTCCTTTAGGTGATATGACTTACCCTCAGGAGTTTTTTGCATTTTTATTATCTTCTAAAATTATACTGAATAAAATGTGTCCAACCTGAGTTTGAACCACTGTCCTGACACCAAACTTAACCACTTGAACAAACTGTGAACAGGACTTAAAAATTATCTAGTTCCTTCTGCCCTAATAGTACTGTTCACTTGGGTGCACACAAAAATAAACAGAACATTCTTAATTACCTCATCTGAAAGAAGTGCTTCCTAAGTGTATCTTCCCAAACTCTGTTTATAATTGTGAAGTTGTCATCCTAAGGGGAAAAACGTAACTGTTTTCATGCTTCTGCTATGTAGTCTTAAGCTAATGAGTTTGCACTTGGATTTATTAATTAACATATTCTCTATTCTTTGTATGAGAAGCTTGCCCAAGAGTCTGTTAGTCAGAATCTAGTATGTGAAGATTTAATGTCATTAATTGTCTAGAAAAGACTATGGTGATTGTTTGGCTGAGTAACATATGTCCATATCTTGATGAATTTCAAATGCTGCTGCAATTCCCACTGAAAATGGACTATTTTAAGCAATCACACTGATTACCTCTACTTATATATTGAACATGAGAGTGAAGCATATAATTCTAAATTAATTTTAGTATTAAGGTAAATCACTACCCAAGTTTTAATTGCATGACTCTTGAGAACATCGATTTCCAAGTTACAGACAGAACTGAACACTTTTTGCTTTTCAAGAAAAATAAGGCTTAAAATTAAGATGTTGAAAATGCAGAAAAAAAAGTAGGGTAGATAAGACACTCATACCTTTTCAATAAGTAAAATACCTTTCAAAATGTATCTGGTTGTAGAAATGCAACACCAATTATACTGGTCAAAAGATCCAATGAATTTTCTAGATGTCAATACACCTTGGGTCAACCTTACTCTCACAGCAGAAGCAACAGGATTATGTATGCAAGTGTATTTCAGCTTATGTGGTCACTGGGTTGATCAGCTGCAAATGGTATATAGAGTTGATAAGCTACAGAAAAGCCATACTGCTATACTGGAAACAGACACAGTTGCAAACACTATAACATAGGGAGTTAGGAGAAGCCAGATGAATGTACCTCATTTATAAATATGAATTTTGGCAGGGCCTAAGCACTCTCTTCGTTAAAGTAAGTGAGAAAAGTCTCCATTAAATTTAGAGAACTTACTGAATTTCAGAGATGGGTTGGAGTAAATAATTGAATTCAAAAGAAACACTTTGGCTATTGCCTCTTTTTGAAATGTCTGTTTTGAGTCCTTTGTTCACATTATTAGTGTATTTAAGAGGACTGAAAAAGAAAAAACAATGTTCACAGAAACAACCATGTATTTCTCAGCCATTTTCAAATGTTAACAATAAAACTCAATACAAATACATCAGAAGGAAGAAAAAGAAACTAAGCATGATAAATATGCTTTTGCCAGTCTGCTTTGTTTCTCTGTCATGTGATGATTTCTCATACAAATAATATGCCTGAAAAACCATATCTGTGTAGCATTACATTTGATCAGTTTGATTGTTGTAGCATTATAGCTGAAGGCTGATCAATATCAAATTACCTTGAACAAAGTCAAGTCTACAGCACAGTTGGACCATTCCATTGTGTTCAAGGTAAAGACATAATTTGCAAGTACAAATCAATTGCCTTTTTCATTTGCTACCTCATCATTGAACTTGTACTTGATTCCGAGATGTGGCTTTGAATTCTGATCTGTTATTCTGGAAAAAGGAAATACAAATCACAGACCCTCTTCACCATCACCACATAACATGAATGCCACACATATGAAGTAGTATTCTTTCAATAAATAACGTTGAACCTTGCCTGAGATATTTATAAGAGTAGTTCACCAGGTCACATTCAGGCACTGAAGGCCTCTGGAGCCTGCAGTATTCCATGTGGCAATTGCATATTGGTCCACCTGAAGGTAAATGCATGTACACCAAGTTTTTCCATTACTAATTCAGCTGCTTGAGCACTGGAACATCAAACAAGGGTAAGACCATGCAGCTTTTATTTTCCCATTAAGCCCCTACTGTTGGGGTCAGGTGGATCTCCCCCACCTTAGGCTAGTATGTGGTTTCTCTAGTAGGAGTGGGGTTGAGGTTGTATATATTCCTGGGATAAGTTTAGCAATAAACACAGTTCTAAAAATCTTTTCAAACTCATTTTAATGTAAAACCCCTATTCCTGTTTTTGATTGTATCACAAAGTTATTGTAAACACATTTCTGGCATCAGTGGTCGACATGCAATCTCTATTTGGCAAACCTCAGCCCAAGTATTGCCTATACCAAGATTGCAATCAATGCTGTTAAGTGGCTGAATAAGCTGGCTTGCTTTCTTGACTATACATTTAGTCCTTTATAATGAATTTTGAGTCAAACTGATCCAAAACCACAGGACACTGAGTATGGACTTTCCAAACCATTGTGCACGCACCTCTGGGAGGTTGGTTTGGGCAGTCACTGCTGTCAGCCCCCACAATGACGATGTTTATGAATGTTCCAGATCTAACCACAGTCTTCAAATAAACTGTTCATTACTTTGTTAAAGTAGAGTTTGGGTGTTCTGTATTTCACAGGATTAAGCCTATCATAGATATGTTTAATTATCCTGTTGCAGGTTCAACTGTATTGTTAAGACAGACCTAGCAAGCTTCTGCTGACAGAGAAATCAACCCGGGTGATACTTCCAGTCACTTACCTTTTGCAAATTTACTTCATGAGGAACCAACACTGCCATGCCTGATTTTGACACATTCATAGTGAAACAGACTTTCTGGTACAATCCCAGGCGATACAATCATGTCTGGAATATGAAAATGAAACTTCTAGTCATTCAAACAAGAGCCCTTCCAAAACCTGAGATTACATCTGGAATGAAAATTAATTTATAATCAGCTATGATTTACAGATTCATAATCAGTCCCCACACAATTTAAATCCCCACTAAAACCAGAAAATTACATCACATTCAGAATTATTACAAACAAATATATTATTTGGTTTCTTATTCTCCCTCCTTCTCCGCCCCCCGCCCCCATCTGTTGAAAATTCTGGGTATGAATTTTTGATTAAATGCAATTCAGGTCCTTCTTCACTTACTAATACTATAATTTGGAAAGTGTAACATTCAGTGTGACGATGAATACAATTTTGGGGGGGAGCATTTCTCTTGGTACTTTTGGTATGACATAGTTATAATTGCATAGATCTCCATTTCTAATTAGTTCACCTATTAACATTTCACATAAATTCCTTCCATTGTGCTGTTCCTTAACAAAACGGTCAACAGTCTCACGTGACAGCTTCTTGTTGAAAGGCATCTTCCCCAAACAGTATTCTTGCATAGATCAAAGTATTTTTGAAAGTTTTTTATAAATGTTTCCAGCAGTTTTACAATTTTCCTCATGCTTGCACTGGTAAGAATGCAGGCTGTTGAAGCCTTGGAGCCCAGCACAACTTTGTTACAGATTTCAGTCTTCTTAAACACCTATATTTTTTCCAGGAAAAATTTGGAAGTATTCCAGTTGTTGGCTGAAATTCACCCCATCAAACTCCATCTACTGAATTGTGAAGGATAAGGTTTACTCTCAGTCATCTGAAGTCATTCCTCTTACGACGGCTGTGTGGGATAAACTGGCCTCTGTGTGGTGGTCTGACCCCGGCCGGACACCGGGTGCCACCCAGCCGCTCCATCGCTCCCCTCCTCAGCAGGGCAGGGGGAGAAAACGAGGTGGAAAGAAACCTCGTGGGTCAGGACAAANCAAGATGCCGCCCGCCCCCAGCCCCCAGCGGGGGGGGGTGGGGGGGATGTTGGAGAGGGGCAGCCCCGGGGCTGGGCAGGCACCGCCCGGCCACAGCCAGGCACTGGTGCCGCCTCCAGCCACCGGCACAGAGCACCGCAGGCTGCCGGGGGGAAAAGCAGCTCCCCCTCAGCCAGACCCAGTACACTCTGGAAGTGCCTGTGTCTCTCCATTGTGTAAGACTAGAATAGTCAACAGAGAGAGCAGTACCTTCAGACGGTGATTCTTCTCATTTTAAGATTTAGATGTCTACAGTTAGGTGAGATGAGACCAAACATCTCTCTCTCCCATAACAGGTACTCCCAAGCTGGGGCTTCAGGTATCAGATTTTTGTCAAAGATTTAGCTTGCCAACGGTTCCTGATACAGAAGAGAAATTCAGAGGTGCTCTGAAGAAATGGGCTCTCTTCTCTGGATCCACATCATGTGAAATATTGTAGATCTCCCAAAAGTTACACATTGCCCATCAAAGGCTGTGCAGTGTCCGCAGTCCTTGGTAGCTACACAGAACATACAGCCCATTCGATGCTCCGACAACACCCCCTCCCAAAACTCACACTTAAGAAATGATCCTCATTTGGCCTCCCCAAAACCTTTTTCATCTCATTTCTGTGTATCTTGCCTTAAATTGTTATATCACTTTTACCGCTCTGCACTTTCTCAATACAAGGATTTAATAAAGGCCCTAGGGGAGGCTGACCACTGCAGATATTTCTTATCAGTATATTTCATTCCCCAGGCTAAATAAATAAATAAATAAATAAAAGAAGGGTCTGGAGTTGGCAATGTCATATCTGAAACCTGCTGTTATGATTAGGGTGTCTTTCTTCCTCAAGCAACCTGGAGTTTGTTATACACAGGTCAAGCTGTAAATCAGAAGATATTGGATGACTCAAAAGCTATAGAGAACATAAAATTATGTGGCTTCAGCTTAAAAAATCATAGGCAGAGAGAAATTAGGGATGGAAGGCTTATTAAACTGTCTAGTTCAATCTCTGCCAGCATGGGATTATTCCCTGGAATGTATTTTACAGCACATTATCCAAAATTGTTTCCATATATGATTCTGCTCTGGAAAGAGCCTATAAAAGTGGTCTGGTACAGTGCCATTCTGATTGAATCAATGATTTCTCTCTCAGTTGCACAAAGTTTAAAGAAACATTTTTTTTCCTATCAGTTGAAGACATCCGCTCTTTCAATCATACACACTATCACTTATAATAAATGTTCTGTGCAGCAGGCACCCTTGCCTTTATTTGCATTGTGTAACTCCACTTTATGCCTCAGCTCACTTCTATTGCCTTAGGCATACTGTGTTGCAGGAAAGAGGATGGAGGTAACAGCAGAGGTAAATGGTTTATCAGAGATAAAGTGATACAGATTCTTTGTATTACATACCTGTGCACTGAGACTTACAACATTAATACTGTATCTTCCTTCCACAGCTGCTCCTCTCCTATTTCTAAGACCACAGATTCTGAATCTGACCTAATGAATCCTTCATTACTCTCAACTTCCTTCTAATATTACTACTGAAATTATTCAAATATTACTACCACTCTCCCCAAGAGACCTGCCTTTTAGCTTTAGGTGAAGGAATGGGTCAGTTACTTGAACCTTGAAGCTGCTGAGATTATTATTCTGCCTCATAGTAAGCTGGTTTGCTATTAGTTTAGTGCCCCTTCATCTTCTCTTTGACTCTAAGTGTGACCTTTTCATTTTTCTCTTTGATTTTATTCATAGCTCTTTTTTTTTTTCCATTTTATGGTTTTAAATTCAGAGTTCCTTCTAGGACTGGAACATAATTTTGATTTTCTTGACTAGAGCGACCAAACAGGCCACACTTTTTTACCGGATAAGGTTTATCTTTGTCAGTTCCATAGGGTTCATTCCAGGCTTTATGTAAGTAATCCTCCTTGCTTTATTATCAGAGTGTCCACGCTTTAAGGTCAGATGCAGGCTGGGTGCGCAGGAATGACACTCACGCCTGCTGACTGCAAGGAGCAGATGCAGGCTCATCGGAGCACTGAGTGGAACAGCTCATCTGGGATCTTCTCAGGATTCTCAGCCAATCAGCCTTTTTTTTTAATTATTTTTTCCCCCTATTATTCATCAGATTCCTGTTCTTTGAAAGTTTTGAAGCTCTTAATTTTAATGCTAATTCCAAACCAGACCCAATTCTAATGCCATCGAGCTGCTTTTTATTCGCAACCACAGGGTAGTGTTACATTTTCACCACTGCCAGGGGATGTCAGCAGCTCTGTCTCCATGACTTTAACACAAATTACGCTTTTTTTCTCAATCTTCTCCACTTGCCTGTCAACATTAGCTTTTCTGAGGCTCTTCACAATGTCCTTATGCTGTTTCCGCACTGTGGCAGGCAGGCAGGCAAGCACAAAGCATAACACAGGCATCTTCTGGAAACCTGACTTGCCCTCTCAGCTTGAAGCCTTCTTGCAGACAGGCTGTTCAGGCACTCTGGTGTGGCAATATGCTACCAAATGTACAGATGTAGAGATCTGAGGGCCCTGAGAGGTGCACTTAAGCGTGCCTATGTTTATACTTGCTGGTTCTCTACTGTACGACCAGTCAGGCTTAAAAACGCAGTGGAGGTTTAATGGCCATTACATATAGATTCCCTGTCACCAAAGCAGAGTTACGCCTCTTCAGTTCACTGCAATCATCTTTTCTCACAACCACAGCAGTATCTGTGGGGATGGAGTACCTACAGAAATCCTGCTTCAAACTTTCCCACTGTGTTTTCTATGCTGAAGCTCATTTTGCCTGCTGTAGATTCCTCTGCCTCATCTTCTGTTACATCTTACCCTGCCTCATCTTTTATGTCTTACAAGAGAAAAATTAACTTTGTCAGTCCTTATTCTCACTGCAGGCTGTACTGACGCCTGAAGCTTCCAGGTGCATTTCAGAGAGAGAGGGCACTGTTGACTGCAGCAGTTAAAGCATTAAAGTTCCCAAGACACCCTGGGAACCTCAGCTGTATTTTTTACTCTGTCACAGTCTTGCTGAAGGACTGTGGCCAACTCCTGGGGCCTCTTTCTGCTTCGGTTTCACCATTTTTCATATGAAGATGATACTGGCTTCCTTTGTAAAATGCTTTCAGGCCTACTGAAGAAAAATATCCTGCAAGAGAAAAGCTATTATTGCTTGGCTGATGCAGCCTTTGCTGTTTTCTCATCACAGTCACAGGAACAGAAGTGTTATATAGCTACAGCGCCTGTAAGCTCACCTACCTGCTGGAGAAGGTTCCTCCTAATCATGGGAGCGAAGGGCTCAGAGCACTCCCAGAGCCTCTGGCTTCTGCACCAGAACTGCAGTAGGTCTGCCAATACTGCACCTTTTTCAACTTTCAGCTTTCCAAAAACTTTCCAATCCAAATATTTATTTATTTTTTATGCTGGAGGGGAAAAAAGGAGAGGAAATAAAAGTCGGATAATTTTCATGTTGTACCATCTGTGATTTCTGTTTCTGATCCAGTTACAATAGTAAACTTCTCCCATTGTACCACCCAAAAAGACTGGAAAATGTCCATTCTAGTTGTTTTCCCTGGGCTGCGTTGAGTGAATGTTCAGCTCCCTGAGGATGAAGTGTACCGATGTAAATTTACCATGATAGAGCCATACTACTGCTGATTGTTGCAGAACTACCACTGAGTAGTAAATGCTTCACTGCTCTGTTACCCGGGGGGCTGAGCATTAACTACACTATTGAACAGCAAATGCTTATCATCCCCTATAATTCAAACTGTATAAATCACTGAAGAGAGACAATGTGCCTGCAGGGAACTCACATGGTCTATAAAAATGTAAAAATCTGAACTATATTTAGCTGACAGAGCTATACTTAAAAAAAAAAAGTATTCAAAAGATAATCTTAGACATTAACTCATCTTCATTTCAATCTACTGAGGCTTTGGTAGAGTTTAATCTTTTCTGCAAACATTTTCATCTTCAACAGTATTTTAAAAAAATACAGTTAAGAAATAAAAGCTATTACTCTTTGCATTCTCTCTCCCCCAACCATTCATGCAGCATCCAGAATGACCTCTTTTAAGCCTATCCTTAGAGCAAAGCAAAACACCAGTATTTTTTCTTCACTGAGCAAAAGCATCTCTACTTTGCTTAAAAAAAAAAAAAAAACTAACAGAAGGTTTAAAATATCATGATTGTAAAACATGTATCCACTGAAAGTAGAAGACACAGTTCCCTTTTGTTTAAAGACACAGTTCTTCAAACACAGAGCTTATGCAAGGATCACTGTACTGAGAGAAGAAAGGCAAGTTAAAACATTCCTCCAAGGAACTGTACTGCGACTGAGGACATAAACTTTCATTCCTGGATGAGCAAACACTTAATCTGGAGTGGACACAAGTAGTTCCATTACTGTCAATGAATTACTCATGTCTTATGAAGTTAAATATACATGAGCATTTGAAGCATCAGAGGACTTTATAACAAGCTGGTGCTGCATATTCCTTAATGTATACATAAAATAACTTCTGTTTCTTCTTTCGGCCTCAACCATGCAATAACCTCTGAAAGGGCCTCACCAGCCCTCCTTTAATTATCATGGACTGATTATGCAATTTATTGCAGGGCTGAGGCTTTCAATACTATTCTGCATTAGAAAACAAAACCATCCCTAAACATCTATCAGTAGAGAAATAAAACATGGTAACCTTTAATACACAAATGAAATTACACAAAAAGACAAAGAACAAAACCAGATGAGAAAAGCCTCAGGGGAGAACTGGTATGGGACTTTCTGAGTGGTCCATGTAGCATTCAGAGAGCTGATGAAAAAGATGTTTGAGAGCACAGTTGGAAAATGATCACAAGCAATCAATGTTTCAAAGGGGTCAGAATCAAAATCAAATAAGAATACTAAAGCTTTTGTTATTAATCCATGGGAAGCTTAGCGGTTTCCCACTAACTTCTATCCTTTATGAAGATGTTCTAATGAAACAAAGAAGATTTTGGTTTTTTTAATCTTATAAAAGGTGATGTCATCAATGATTTATGTTTGGTTTTTTTTCCCTACCCAGAGAAAATACCTGTAAATGATTAGCACAGGTCTCCTACCACAGTTTGTGAGCCTGCACTAACCAACAGCAAAGAGGGATTTTAAACAGAAATACAATTAAGCAATGGAAATATGTTTGAAACACTAAAAGAAAAACATGAGGTATGGTTTAAAAACTGTTAGACAATCAGAAGAGAGTTCTCCCAGCACAAAAAGCGACATGTATATAAGATTACTTTGTAAGAATGTGGCAAGTAATGCCAACATACTTCGGATGCACTATCAGGGCACCTCATTATCAAGAACGGAGATAAAAGTCTTTCTGTATATATTCTTAATGTGGCTTGAAGGTGTTGCTTTGAGTTGTCTTCAGATGAAAAGCAGATAATTAACTCTAAACAAAATCGAGGAAGCTCAGAGAAAACCAACAAAATCTCTAAAGGTCTGGTCTTCTGAAGGCAACTGTTTCATACAGTCAGTCACTTTATCTTCTATGGGTTATTATATATGTTCATCAGGATGTCAACACTGAGAAGATAGCAGAATATACTAAGAAGTTGTAGCAAAAAAAAGCTTAATTTGGGATTAAAGGCAGAAAATTAATGTGATACAGCAGTAGTTTAATATGCTGGCAAAACGAACACTTACAAGTAATCTTCCAAAATGTACACCAGCTGCAGAATTCCAGATGAATTTAAGATGTTAGTCCCACAGGACTACTCAAGTGAAAATGAGCTCATGCTTCAGTATTTTCAGATCAGAGCCATATGCTGTACACTAGCACATTTGCAGTATTAGTACCTTGCAGTAAATTTCTTAGAGCATTATTGAATCTAATTTCCAATGCCCACAGTCAGCAAACTTCTGTCATTTCCCTTTGGAGATAACTCTACAACCTGGATCAGCCCAATGTGATATTATTCTGATACTAGGCTGAAAGTATCTTCCTCATTTGAAGAAATATTGGACATCCATAACTTTAGGTGCCTGGAAAAATTCTGGTGATGAATAAGCTCATTGATTTTAAAAAATTTCTCTTGATGCTACTCATTAGTTGGTGCAAACTGCTGCGGTGCCACCAATGGAAATGGAGGGGTGACATTTCACACCAGTGAGGATCTGGTGTGTAGCCTACAGTGTTAAGCATGTGTGGGAATACTGGCATAAGTGTGGCTCAGGTGTAAGCAGTCCCTTCCTCTTCTGGCATATCATGAAGTCTTGTGCATTATAATCAGACCTTTTAGTTTATTTTGCTCCTAAACATTTTTAGCTTCCCCTTGACAAAAAATAAATACCTGTAAGTGAAAAAAAATAGGCTTCTTAAAAATTAATCTCAATTGCATTATATTTGAGACCCACTATTACACTCCATGCTCATTATGTCTGACCTAAAAAGAATATTAAAAATCTCATTATTTTGTTGCTGGCTTCTCTACTTAATTATTACCACAACAGGCAGGTAATCATTATGCTGATTACTCAAGACTGAGATGTAAATAGCTCACGTGGGGGTTAATAATCAGATAATAACAGTAAGCACTGGTTCTGTATAATTAAGTCAAATGACATGATTTATACTAGTGCAAACCTACCTCCAAAATGAAACATTTTATGATATTACTGTCTTTCCAAATAGCCCTACACTTTGCAAGCATACTATATCTGGATGTTGCTTAAACTCTAAAATTTTTAGCATTCACAAAATTTGAATTGAATGGGGACATTTTGTTTCAAAATTGCAGTAATCTATTTGTCATTAATGTCGGATACGATTTATTAAATTTCCTTTTTTGATAGCCCACACTTCACAGAATCACAGAATGGTTGATGTTGGAAGGGACCTTTGGAGGTCTTCTTGTCCAACTACCCTGCTCAAGCAGGGCCACAGTTATTGATTGCCTCCAGAAACTCTGTCACCTGTGCATGACAATAGTCCTGTAGGAACATGCTCAACTTCTAATGTGGCCAATGACAAAACTGTCATAGATTTTCTAAAAATAATACATAATTTATGACGTAGAGACTTTCTTGTATTAACTCATAATTGGAAAGAAGTGTTAGTTGCCATTCTTAACATTTAACAGTTGTGTAAGCACCAGCAGTGCTAGGTGTAAAGCAAAATGAGGTATCACCAAATCACATGCAAATTTAAAACAGTAAAAGGGATGGTTTTCTCAAGCTGTAACCATTCAATGAATAGCTAACTGTTTTTAGCTGAATACTAAAATAACTTATATTTCTGCCTCTATTAACTCAAAGCTCTCTTTTTGAGCTACAGGAAATTAAACAGTAAGATGCAAGAAACACTTCCTAGATATAAAGGTTCTTTTATCTGATTGATTACTTGAGAGGAGTTCTGGAAGCTACTAACATATTTGCCTTTTTGCTGAGGGTCAGATGTGAGTCAACATTTCTAAGTTTGAGTCATAACTTACTTCTTGAGTAGTCCTACTGATTGAAATGAATGTTGGGAAAGGGATGAGTTTTTATTTACATGACTTCTTAATGTGGGAAAATTGTTCTCAAATATTTTTGAGGTTTATTTGTCTTTGCAGTTTGTTTTCCTTTGCTTTCTTTTCTTTTGTGTGTCTTTCCCTAAATCATTTTGCTCTTAGCGTTTCAGTATGACTGCATAGGCCTGAAGGCATAGGGATAGAAGTGTAGGGGTAGGAGAGGCTACTTTCCCCAGGGGAGGATTTCCTCTAGCTGTTACTTATTTAGCCACTCTTCCAACTTTCAGAAGTTCCTGTAAGGCCCTGCCTTAACCTATTTAGCCAGAATAGGGTTCCAAAATGAGCCAGATGCAGCATTCAGGAAGGAAATTTCATGAGAACCCAAGGAGAGACAAGCTAAATAGGGCTTTAGGGCTTGCTATCCTCCCAGCATCAGCATGCACAGTTCATTCTACCTGTATATTTGTTACAGCTGTGGTTGCCAGTGACATTAGGTTGGGACAATCTCCAGCAGCACATTTCAGGTGATAAGCTGGAAAGACTTGAGGAAAGAAAAGCAGAGATCAATGGTCACTGTAGGGGAGGGTCTTTATCCCTCTCCAGCATAGTGTCTAGGGGAATATAAGGAGTGTAATACTTTTCCTGGTGCTTGTTGTACTGCCAGGGTATCAAGTATCTATGAGTTGGATGGTTAATATTAATGGAGATATGTGATTAAATGAAGTTGTATCCAGATTCTAATGCATACTTAAACTATTAGCGTCAGCCTTCAAAAATTCACTTGCATAGCACAGCACCTCAGCAATGAGCATCAGAAATTGTCCACCAGGACCTATGCCTCATGAGCTAGGTTTTTTTAGCAGTTTTACAAACTTCTCTCCTTTTTCTACTGTGCATTTTTCAGTTTCCCCTTATTTTAATAACACTAGCATGATTGAAAAGGGCAAGGGGAAAAGCAAGCATTCTGCAGGGTAAATGGGAAGAGAAATGGACAGTAGCTTTTCTTAAAATGTCACTGCTCATAAGGAGCTTGTGACAGCCTACCATTATATAAGGCAGGCTTTTTAAAAGCTCTTGTTAAATATACATTGATTTCTCTCATATTTTTCACTTGCTATTTTAATCACCTCCACACTGAGTTTTTAAACGTATTTTGGACTGCTATTTGTTACAATTCTTTGTCATGTTTTCTAACCACAGGAGCAACGCTGTCCCAGATCAAGACAAAATAGGAACATTATGGCTGTCAAATGAAGGTACTGGTATCCGACAGAACCTGTTATTGCTTTAGCATAAAACGTCAAAGCCCTTTGTGCACTGACTTGTCACAAGAACCTGTTGTGATGGGATTTGGGGTGCGTGTGTGCATATGTTGTTAGAGTGCCTTTTAGTTTATTTGCGCATACACTTTGACTGGATTATCCCTTGGGGTCAGCACTCAGGTTCTGACCTCAGTTGCAACTGTCATGAGAGACATTACATTTAATGTGAATGTGGTCATGGCATTAAATGAACCAGTAGGTTTATTCTAGATTTTAGGTGAGAAACTGATACTGAATAAATTTAGACACCCATAAGATACAACTAATATATATATATAGCTTTTGATGCATTCAGTCTAAAAATTAGAGAGGATCTACATCACAGCTTTTTTGAGGTTGTTTCCTCTATACACATTTTTAACTAATTAAGGTTGTTTAGAAATTTTAACACCATTAAGGATTAATATAAACACAATTATATAAAGTGTCATTAAAGTATGTCTCACTATAAAGTTTCAAAAGAAAATAGTTTAAAAATTTTTTTTCCCCTATAATGTTTCTAAAATGTAACTGATCCATGCAGAAAACAGTAGATGATAATCTTAGGAATCTTTCTACTTTAAATGGATGTCAACTAACAGTAGGTGATTATTTTCAGTAAATATTTAGTATAATCAGCCATTTAACACCTTCCTTAACATCAGTGTGCTTAGATTGCATTTTCAAGCAGTCCTCAGGGCTGCATCTCGCTGGAGTCAACCCCTTGGTCTGTTCTGGGCCACTGTGATCTCCTACTACAGGAGAAATATATAGAGACAGTTAAGGCTAGGGTTTCCTTAGTACAAAACCAAAAGGGTGAGAGGAAGAAGAGATTCTGGAGTGGGGACATTTGAGGTCTCTGTCCTTGCCTGCACTGCTGTGGTATTGAATGTTTCCTCCCTCCCTTTAAAAACTCAGCTAATTCTCATGTTTGGGTTAGGGCTTCTGTCTGTAAGAAGGGAGGAGAAGACATCCAGTGAGGCTTATTCTTTGAATTGTTAGCCAGGGAAAGCTGAGGGTCAACCTGCATGAAACACACCTCCTTCTCTGTAACTGCAGCAGAGGTAGGAGCCTGCTGCCTCCTGTCAGCCTGGGGCTGGGGCAGGCCTTGATAGTGCATGAAAAGCCGATCCACATTTCCAGAGAGGAGAGCTTATGGCTGTGACAAAATGGCAGTAGAGAGGCGTGCCTCCTCCCAGGCAACTTGGCTATTCCCATGCCAAAAATATGTGTATGTGATGATGCCTAAGGTTACGGTTACAGATGGTGGTGAGTAATTCAGGAAACACAGCAGTTTCTGGACTGCCTGGCAATGGTGAGACAGGGATTATCAGCTACACTGTATGGCTGCAGCACCGTATCTTGCTTTTTGGAAGAGTTTGGCGTTGCTGCTTCAGGCCCAACATATGGCCAGGCTGGGCCTTGGGCAAGGCTCAGGGCGGAGCAGCCCAGGATGAGGTGGCCGTTTCTCTAGAGTGGATTTAGGAGCGACAATAAAGGAAAGCTTGAGGGCTTGCATGTTTCACAGCACTGCCTCGAGTCTTTTTTTGGGTGTGGTAAGTGCTCATTTTTTCAGCTGAAATATTTATTAAGGTTTAGATTTAAGGTGGTTTAAGGCTAGGAAAAAATGGCAGCTTTCTCTCTGTTTTCCAGCTGGGAAATTCAGAGAATGAGACAACTCCAGCAGTAAGCACTGAAAATGCTCTTGGGCTTTTCATTCCTGTGCATTGTTCATCATTTACTTTCTCCAGCACTGGCAGAAGCCCTGTTCTAATTGTAAATCTAAATCAGTTGAATATTGATCCCCAGGAGATCTGATTATATTTGTCGAGAATAATAGAGATGAGTAGCTGACTCTAAAGACAACTCTAAACTTCCCCATCTAACAATTCAGATCTCAGATTAATGAGCTCTTAAGTAATTGGTTCAGCCATAAATAGGGTTGTTTGCAAAGACAAGAATACATTAATCTGTAAAGGTCACATTGCTAGTATCACTGTGAAGTATTACAATATTTATATCCCAGTTTTGAGGATCGATTGGTTGTAGTCAGATTGCATCTGTTCCTTTTAAAGATATTCAAACTAAAGAGTGCCCAAGAGGTTTCTTTCACGTAGTCCACAACACTGAGCAAATACTTAGGTTCAAGGCAGAAAAGATTTTGTTTAAGTAGTCATGCTATTGACATTAGTTTCTTTAAAGGGAATTGGGATAGAGTATATCTCCTATGAAAAGCTGCAAAACCCAGTATTGATTCCTGGATGTTTACTTCAGGAAGGAAGAAAAGACTTTCCTGATGTTGGAGGTCCAAGGGATTATTACAGACAAGGGAAAAAAACCCAGGATCTGCTTGCTCAGTAGCTGTCTGATAAGGGATAAAATGTTCTCTACAAACCTGGTTGCACCTTAGAGATATGTAGGGACCTCTGCATTGTGTCCCATTATATTGCAGTGGCCTTTCTTTTCTCAGCTCTTAGAGGAACTCTTTTTGTACCATGCTGAGGAATAAATGATTTATTTTGGGACTTCTCTTCTGCCTTGTCTGACTGAACCTAGCATCCCAATGGTCTTTGGGAAGTATAAACTATAGTAAACCTAAAAAGGATGTGATTTTACAACCTTCCTTGCCTGAGCTTGTCATGGGAATATAGGAAACATCAGCAATGTAACACTGTGAATTGAAATTGCTCACTCCCTCTTTGCTCAGCTTTGTACATGTTCTTCACTCTGACTGTCTTGTCTCTTCCTGAGCTCCTCCATCAGGCCATTAGAGAATGAGAATTGAAGTGGTTTTATAAGCCATTAAATCAGAAATAAACTGCACAGTATACTACTGCTGTCTTCAGCAGATTTCTGGAGGATTTAAACTGCATTTTTGCAGTCCTTATTTAATCTATGCAAACAAAAAAACCCTACCATAAGATGCAATTAAAATAGGAGAACTTATTCCATGAATCTTAATCTAAATCCAATTATGCTCTGTCCTAAAAAAAGCCCAGAATAATTTACAGCTTGAAATTTTACATTAAAAGTTTCAGGTTTTGAGTTGGGATCATAGGAGAAACAGTAGAGCATGAAAACAGTCAAGAAATCCAATGGAAAAGAACTGAGGTACTAAAATAGGCCAGACTTAAAAAATGTCAGAGGAAAGAACTGGTAGCTAAATCTGAGCAAACACCTTATCATTAATAATTTCATTATTTCTATCTAATTTTCCCTATTTATAAACTGTGCATGAACTGACTGGGAAATTCTCAAATGTAATCCTCATTTAAAATTTGTATGAATAAATTTCTGCAAAGTCCATGCACATTATGAACTGCAAGGGAGTTTTCACCAGAAAGCTCTGGGTGAGGCAGTCGGATCAATGGACAACTTCAATAAGACTACTTAGATTATATAGAATCATAGAATCATAGAATCATTGGGTTGGAAAAGACCTCTAAGATCATCAAGTCCAACCATCAACTAACACCACCATGACTCCTAAACTAGACCCTGGAGTGCCACGTCTACACCTTTTTTGAACGCCTCCAGGGTAGACGACTCCACCACCTCTCTGGGCAGCCTGTTCCAATGCCTAACCACTCTTTCAGTAAAGAAATTCTTCCTAATGTCCAATCTAAACCTCCCCTGACGCAACTTGAAGCCTAAAATAAAAATAAAAATAAACAATTTAAAATGCAAGAATTAAAAAATTTCCATTTCAAAATACCTGCACATTCAATATTGTTGGGAATATTTGAAATAGAATTTGAACACCTCTTGAATTATTACAGCACAGAAAGTCCATAACAGAAGCGGACTAGATAAAGGAAAGCATATTTAAAACCAGAAAATTCTGGCAAAAAGATAATGTAACTAATATAGAGCAAACATCTTTAGTCAAATAGTTTAACTTCTGAAAAATGCAGTTTGGGGCTGATCAAATGTCAAGAGTTTTCAACAGACTTGTGTGACTAATTCTACCAAAAATCTAGGGAAAGGGGTTATCTAAAAACAATCAAAACAACAACAACAAAACTGAGTAAAGAAAATAAATACAAAATAAAGAAATGCCAAAATAACACAAAAATCCATTTAAACTAAGTCAACTCTGTTCAGCTTTGCTTTGCAGACAGAATGAACACATGCTCAGTTTGGGATAACATCTTACTTTTATGATTAGCAGCTTCCAAATGTAATTATTAGTAGGAGGCAATATTACAATTTTGCCATACATATAGCAACAAAACACGTATTTGTTAGCTACACATACTACTGTAACAAACCCAGGAAGGGTCAAGAAGTTGTGAGTTAATGAGAGGATGACACCACTTACTTGCTTAAGCCAGACAGCCCTGAAGGAGAATTGAACCAGGATGGAAGCCACTGTATTCTTTTATTTCATCTCAAATCTTCTCTTCACCAGTTCTTCCGAATAAAACACCCCAAAGAACTCACAGACAGAGCCACAAACAAAACTTTGTAAACTGCTTTCTGGCATAAGTTAGGACATGACTGAGATTTCAATATAATTTATAAAATTAAATTTGCAAAAGCAGTATTACAAGGGTCAAATTTCTTTCTTTTTAAAAAGATTTCGCAGTTATGCTTGATTGTGAGACTTGCACACTCTGTGGAAATAAATTGTGTTAAGCAAATACCCAAACACTCTCAGTTATTTTTGTTCTCTCTTGGTCATTCTTATTATCTGCTTCTGCTTGATAGAATTGTACTAGCAAAACAGTTATTGTAGGATAACAGCCACAAGCTGAAGCATCAATATCAACGTTACTAAATTATGGTTATAAGAGAGTTTTGGAAAAGAATGCTCCTAAAACAAATTCATTAATGTAATTTATCTGCTGGCTTTCTTTGGGGAACTAATGCAGTCAGCTTTCTTGAATTTCAGAGACTGAAGTGGTCCGTACCATTATCATTAAGAAACAATCATACCAAATGTCTTTAAACACTTTCTCTGAGTTCAGAGACAGCTGCAAACAGCATCACCTCATTTGGAGCGAATCTCTCCTGGAGGAACGTTTGCTGTCTTTTTTCATCTAGCCTGTTGTGGCAGCATGCCCTTTCAAGTACATCTAGCAGGTTACTGTTTTGTTGTGCTTGGGTTTTTTGTTTCTGTTTTTGTTTTTCCTGGAATATTTATGCACAGAGATTCCCCTTACAGACAGCAAGTGATAAGAAATGAACTGCAACGGGAGTTGGGAACTCCGTGGAAACATGGGCACTAGGATACTGATTTCTAAGCTGCTAAGTGCACAGCGACAGTACTATTTTGCATTCCCAACAGCAAGTGTTTACAATGAAAATTCAAGCTTCATCAGGACATAGACTGGCCATAAAATGGAAAATATTCAGCCAAAAAGGAAAACAGAAGTACATCAAAATGGTGCTTGGATGAAATCAGTAAGGCCATAATATAACAGGTGACCCACTGGCCAGGGCAAGTGAGCAGGCCAGCAGGAGATCAGTGCGTAGTAGTAGATTTTTAAAAGTAACAAGTTGTACATACTGTCATGGTGAATGCTGAAGACTGTTTTCTGGTATGCCCTATGGCCACTAACTTCAAATCTGAGTATCTTTCATGATAGCAATATAAACGTGTTACAAAATTATTCTTTAATATCACTGTTGTTTTTACTTTGCATAAGCAATAGATTTCAGGTTTATAAGTGATTTTGAATCACTTGTAGTAATAATCATTATTTAGTTACCAATTAAGTTTCCAGGCTGAACATAGTTACGTGCTTTATATTACTGGAGAAGTTAGTAATTTTCCTGAGAAATCTATGCAAATTTTTCTATTTCTCCTTTATCATACAGTTTATCTTCTAGTTAGCTTTCAGGACATGCATTAATCAGTATTTTAGAAAAAAAACTTTTCTCCCAATTATATGGAGTTTCTTTTGAAACTGCCTGGCCAGGTTTCAGTCAAATGATATTTCAGCATGCTGAAGGTTACTAGCTGAAACATAATAAGATGGTCTGAGCTTTTAACTGAATCTGCAGAGATATTTAAGTGATAGAGCTTGCTTTTACTTCTCACTTGAGGAACTTCAGTGCTTTCATCCTGGAGCCACCCCTGCATTTTGTTGCTCTCCTGAATTAATTAATTCTCTTTTCAATATCGTCTAATTGGTGAATGAAGCACCAAAGATAACTTGCCAGGAAATTGCTCTTTTTGAAGCTATAGCTATAATTTCACACCGCAATAAATGTGCACATAATCAGTATGGGTGAGGGAAGCCCAAAACATTCATCTGCACGTGATGCTGGCTGCTAGCTAGAAACAGAGAAAATGGTGCCTGCAACCTTCAGGGAGTTAGTTCATCATTAGATTAACCACCACTAAGGTAAGGCCATACATCATTAAAAAAGACAGGCGCAGTGTTGGCAATACAAGAATAATAAGTAGAACAACTTGCACTGTCACCTTGCGTAGGAATGCAGGAGAAGTCTTATAGATGCTGGCGAGGCAGGGGAGGGTGAATAGGTAGCCATTACCTCAGGAGAAAAATGATAAACCATGTTCCTATTCAGCAGATGTGTCTTTGCTTATCAAGTTTATCTGCATTTACAGTACGCTATGAGAACTAAATATATCAGTTACTCAATGTCTAAACATGCTTTTCCAACATGAAAAATATGTTTGGCTATCCTGATAAGAGCTTAAATGCTTTTTATTTAACCTTAGCTTTCTCTACTTCAGTTTTAATGACAAATTGCTATTTACGTGAAGTGTTTTCCAGCTAAGTTGCTTAGCATAACGTTGCTAGGGAATACTACAGCATGAACATAGCGTATTCACATGGAGTCAGAATCTCCCTGTTCCTCACAGGAGTGCTGTCCTCAGGTACTTGGTATCATCCAGTGTGACTAGAAAAGGCAACCAGCTTTCATTCAGTATGAGTAAGGTCTTTAATATAAGACTATCCCTCATGACAATCTTTTAAGTCCTTTTGCACTCACTAATTGGTTAGAGTATTCAAGGGTAAAACCCAGGGATGAGTTTCAGAACAGTGGATGAGTTTCAGAGCAGTGGGTGCAATTTTGGTTTGGGTTGGGGGTTTTTTGTTTGGTTTTTTTTTGTTTGTTTGTTTTGGTTTTTTTCTTTTGCATTAATGGAAGGGAAGACTTCACTTTGAGGGTTCCCCACAGAGAACAGACATTTATTTACTATGGACAGTGCAGATTCCCATGGCACTGAGTATTCAGGATCCTCATTCTTTAGTTTAATTTCAGTCTATCCCTCCCTTTTCCTTTTGCTTCATAATTTCACGAATTGAAATAAAAGTACATATAGAGAGTCAATGTAGGTCAACTCTTCCTTCTGCAAATTAGCAGGCTTTGCACTGTTCAACATCTAGGCATCTCTGCCTCCCACTCAAGGTTGGAAGGTCTTCCTTTTGCACACCCAGTTCATGTTGGGCTGGTCATGGAGTGCACCAGCAAATAAGCAAAGAAGTCTTTCTCTATTGATGCCTCTTACCAGTCTCTGAATCTGAACTGTCTCAATCATCTCTTGTTCTCTCTGTCTGATAAACTTGTCTATCTCATTTGTAATATACAAGAAGCTGCAATAGTGTGGTATGTGAGGCTCTGGGAGCCTTTCAAGCTATTATTTTCTTGGCTCAGTCAATGCAAGCAGAATTGATTTACTAGCCTCTAAAAAATCTCTTGTTGTAGCAATCCAAACTAGTCTTTAAGTAGAACCTTTTCAGCAGAAAATCAGAACTAGAGAGCAGAGTATGATGATTCACTTATTAATGTAAAAAAGTGTATAACTTGTATGCATGACAGCAATCCTATACTTACAGGTACATTAACAAGTTAATACACCACTCCATTTCTCATACCTATAATTCCATGAACTTCTGAATACAAAGTATGTCTTCCTCCTCCTATGATCTGTCATCTGTACACTACCCAGTCAATAATTTTTTACAGAATGGAGGAAAAAATATGCCAGCAGCCCACTAATTTGTTTTATAATCTTCCATGATTTTGATTTTTGGCGGAAAAATAGCATTTAGATAGTTAAATCTATTAGCACATTTGTGTAATGCTTTTAGAAAGTAGATCTTGGTACACTGGCAAAAAACTTAATCACTTGTACACTTCATGCTCTTACTAAATTCCTCAGATTGGGGATACATAAGCAGTGTGATCCTAATGGTCTGTGTCCTGCAATGAGGTAATTGAGCCTAGAGAATATTCCTGCGATGGTGGTGATCTCCAGTGCACCAATATAAATCCTACAACAGCTTAACACTTAATCTTGCCATAAGCTTTGTTCAAACAAATCCCCCCTACCTTGCTCTCTTTCTTCTCACATACAGACTCCTGCACATTTTAATGGAGGACTGGGCCTAAAAATGGAACTCTGACTAAATCAAATATACTGAATTAGTTCAATCACTTATCAATCAAGAAATGGTGACTTACTGGTATGAATATTAACAAACCAAAACAGCTGGAGCATTAATGAAGAGAGTGCAGACAAACTTTTCAAAAAAAAAAAATTTTTGCAGGATGAAAGATAACCAAGAACATTGGGTAACTTCTGAAGCTTAAGTAAAATAAAATAAATTTCTTTTCTATTCTTTTCTCAGTGTGGAGTGGCCTCTATTTTGAATTAATCTTACAAAACAAAAAAGAAAAACCACAAGAAACCCCTTAGTAAGTGTACTGTGGAAAAAACCACTTTACTTCTAATTAGGATGGCATATTATTTATGTACTTCGATTTTAATTGCACTCACTTGATATACTCATTAAAATTATTTTCATTACAATCAAGCTTCTTAATTTCACTAACTGCATTAGACTCTAATATTTAAGGAAAGGAAAAAAACAAGTCCTGAACAAAATTCTGGCACCAGGCATTCCTTGAATCTGAAGTGAACCCTATTTCTTTTGATAGGCAGAAATAAACATTGTTAAATGAATATTATACAGTTCTAAAAGCTTGCACACATAGACAGGGCCATTCCATGGCCATTTCTCCTAAACCTCTCTGTTGCTCCACAGAAGCCCCATTAGGATGCTCTTTCCCAGTTGCTCACTGACTCCTGTTGCCCACCATGACTCGCCATGACTCCACAGCTGCTCTCAGCATGGGCCACAGCCCATATCCTGCCTGCGGTCTCAGGACCCTCCTCCCTCTGCAGAGCAGCACAGTCCAACCCTCCACAGTTGCTGCTCAGCCCGCTGCCCTCTGGCCACACATGCAGGGTACAAATGAGTACTGCAGCGGGGCAACTGCCCAGCCCTGACTCTGAACTGAAGCAGCGTGAACAGGGGCAGAGAGAGGGATTTACAGACTTCATGGACCTGTCCCTCCACAGGTGGCGGGACCTAACTGTTCCTGCTGCAACAGTCAGCCCTGGAGGCATTTCTGCTCTTAAAAGTCAATCTGTTTCTTGTTAGTAGTGCCCCTGTAACCCCCACATCCTCATCTCAGTTTCCACAGAAAAAAAATCATGCCACATAGTTCAACATAAGACATTTAGGAACATACTATTGTCGTGGTTTAACCCCAGATGGCAACTAAGCACCACCCAGCCGCTCGCTCACTCCCTCTCCCCCGGTGGGATGGGGGAGAGAATCAGAAGAGTAAAAGTGAGAAAACTCATGGGTTGACATAAAGACAGTTTAATAGGTAAAGCAAAAGCTGCATGCGCAAACAAAGCAAAATGAGGAATCATCACTACTTCCCATTGGCAGGCAGGTGTTCAGCCATCTCCAGGAAAGCAGGGCTCCATCATGCATAACGGTTACTTGGGAAGACAAATGCCATCACTCCGAATGTCCCCTCCCTTCCTTCTTCTTTCCCCAGCTTTATACGCTGAGCATGATGTCATATGGCATGGAATATCCCTTTGGTCAGTTGGGGTCAGCTGTCCTGGCTGAGTTTAGATATATTTTTCAGAAATGGTCCCTTGGGCACCATAACAGTGACTACTGAAATGAGTCAAATGAAGCTTGATAGACCTCAGTGTAAGACCTCAGTCCAGGAAAGTAGTTAAAAAAAACCAAGCATGCAACCTCCCCATATTACTTCAATTTTTAGAAATAAGCAAATGCCAAACTGCTTAGTGTAGTAAGTCCCATGTAGGTGTACAGTACGTAATAACTACCTCTTTGGAGTCAGTTTGTTAAACTTCTTGCATTTTTGGAACATCCAACTATCATATGAAAATGTGTAAAAGATTTCTGAATCACTTTTTTTTAGAAGATATAACAAAAACTTCTTAATTAATTTCATTAGCCTTTGTATTAGCTTAGTTTCACTTTACTGGAACAAGTCTTCATTCTCCATTTCTGAAGAAATTTAGAAATAAATAATGGGGAAAAAAATTAATATAAAGTAAACTTACCAACAAGAATTACAAATACCTTTGGATCACAAGTCTTTACTACAATAATTAAAAACATTGAGTAATTTTTTCTCAAGAGTTCAGTTATTTTCAGCATTTTGGGTGCTGAATTAGAAGTAGTACCTTTGCAATACTTTGTGTTGTTTTGTCGTGTTAACCCATCTGGTCCAATGGGGAAGGTTCAGTTTAACTATTCACAGAGCTGAATTCCTGCTAAGAAGTTGAATTAGTATAAAAATATTTTAATGTGCATCATTTCAACATCTGGTAGTGTAACTAGCATTTTCTTCCTGAGGAAATTATATTCATTCCTCTTTCTTCCCCTTGCAATAAAGCACACTATTTTTACTTCTTTATTTCTGTTCGCTTACAAAGCAAAATACAAAAGAGCAATTTCGGTAATTTCTTTTCCCTTTCTCATAAATAGCTTGATTACATTTTATTTAAACAGGATCCAAAATGGCCACACACAGAGCATATACTGTAAGAATTCTGATACAAATGAAATAATAAAGTGGAAAGTTTTTAAATTTTCTTATATAGCGGAGCTATGAGATTTTTCTGAAACTTAAGGGAAATTCAGATCAAGATTGAGATTTTTAACCTCTGACTCTTCCCAAAATACCAGGAAAGCATTCCCCAGCAACAATGAGGTTTCAACATTGTAAGATTCTTCTTCTAAGAATAGGAGATAAGACTATTACACACACAGACACACATTTCATGTATTCTTAATAACCAAGAATCATTCTGATCTGCCCTCTCCCTGATGGTTTTTACTTTTCACCAAAACACAGGTGTGTTGCTGCTGGAAGATCTTTGCGGTCAGAAAAATTGGCCCTTGAGAATATTCCATTTTGAAGAGCTTTTCTGGTGGTTGAATAGATATGAACGATGCATGGGAAGCATGCTCATATTTTGTCCCCTTTTTATTACCAGTTTGTTTAGAACATACTCCAAACCCACACTGACAGTCATAAAATTTGTAAGATAATTCTCAGCAATGGGAGTTCAGGTTACTAAATTCTTCTTAGTCAGATTTCACTCTGCCTAATTAAAATATATAAAAGCTTTTTTTTTTTTTTCTTTTTTCTTGTACATGCCTGGGCTACTTGTCAGTGTCTTAGAATATAGCCTGACTTAGCTGTCTGCGCTCTGTGTCATACACTTACACAAACAGAGCTATTGGAGCTCACAAGGTCAAGGCAACTTATGGTTGTCAGAAGTTTTAAGTGGTACAACGCACAAACTGGAAACTCCCTGTCATATTTCACCACCGTGTGCCTTTCCTATTCTCTTGATTTCCATATTAGAGTGCACCACAACTATAGTGTATCCTACCTGTAGGTCATAGCAATTTTTACTAGCTGAAGCCTCAATAGCCTGGCCACACACCATTGCTAGTGGGCACTGGGAAACTCTATTTTGCCAGGAGGTTAAATAACTTTTTAATATTTCTTATCCAACAGGATTGAAAGGATTTATAATCCATCCTATTTGAAACACAAGTTACTGGGAAGAAAGGGATGGTGGTATTTTCCTCAACTTTCAAAACCTGTAGAAAACCCTTTACAGAAAATACACATAAGCAGGTTTTTACAAATTTTAGAGAAAGGAGATTTATAAGTAAGGATCTGAGTCAGACTTACATGTAATGGCAGTACCTTGAAATCCAGCAGAGTTGTTCTTCACTGCAAACCTGCTGACCATAGCAATGGTGACTTAAGCAAACCACCAAATCCCTTAATTGAGGGGATGTCCTTCACACATAATGGAGAAGGTTTTAAAGATGATTCACAACTGCAGCACACTGACATCGTCACTCCCGAGTGAGTTTTATCTCCAAAATCACCCATCATCTGTGTCAATTAGTGCATGCCTAAGATCTTTGGCAATGCCATGCATCTCTGGATAGTTGTAAATCAGAAGACCACATTAAGTTTAATCATTACCAAAAGTCCAGGATACAGTGCAACATAGTAAGTCTGAGAACACATTTTACCAAATTTATCTCAATGCTAAAGTTTTCAAAAGAAATACATAAATCTGGTCCTGTGTATTTATAATGCATATCTGTTGAACCGAGGATCATTATTTTCCTACTACAAATGGCACACAGCACTTTTTCAGTTTAATTTCTGCTTCTACATCTTCCAGTGAAAGACCTGCTCATTACTTCTCTCACTGAAAATATCCAAGAAACAATGAAATTTTAAGATATTTTTCATTGTGTATAAATTGTAATTCCTCTGAAACATACTGCATTAATAAGGGGAAATTATTGCATGGTACAGACAGGAAAGAAAGTGAAATAATTGGTTTTCAGTGTTTGAGCAGCTTTGTTCCTTTGTATTCATTCAGTTTGACTGTTGGTGGAGTTAAGATTTCATTACAGAGTGAGCTATTGGTTCTAATAAGGTATTAATGAAGTATTATTTCTACTTTGAAATCATGTTTAAATGACGTACCCTATGAGGTTAAGATTTAAGGGCTAAATCATCAGGGAAAAATGTTAAAAATGTAATCCATTGTACTT
This sequence comes from Fregata magnificens, assembly GCA_013389945.1. Lineage (NCBI taxonomy): Eukaryota > Metazoa > Chordata > Aves > Suliformes > Fregatidae > Fregata > Fregata magnificens. Next base: position 64,158 of record WAAD01011260.1, on the reverse strand, counting down.
GGAAGTTAGAACTGATCTAGTTCCTGATGCGGCCTGAGCAAGGACTTGCCTGTAAGAGCATCAGCATGGGAGGCAGATTGACACAGAGGCAGTCAGAGTGACAGCTGCCTTGCTTCTTGTAAAGGGGGAGAAAAGTGCCAGGTGGACTTTCTGACAGTGATCAGCAAACCTCACAACCTGTTGTGAGCTGGTGTCAGGGCACTAGATGGGGAAAAGTGAAGGTAGTTCCATCTATTTCACACATACAAATTAAAAGATACTTAGAACGTAAATATTCGTATAAATAAGTG
>WAAD01011260.1:44309-63854 GCA_013389945.1 Fregata magnificens | reverse complement strand
AAATATTCGTATAAATAAGTGCACTCTCATTTCCTTTTACTTCATTGTGTGTGTCTAGTACTACTTTCAGTCTAGTCCATATAATTTAGAGGGTCTGACATCTATTGCCCTGATCTCATTTATCACCAGCCCATCTCCATTTTAGAAGCACAGATACTCAGTGTACAATTTTTACTGTAAAATTGAATTTGTTTCTTGTGACAGAGTAGGCTTGTTGAATTTATGATTTAACATTGAACATCCTTCACCTTGAAAGTAGCTCTCCTGCTGTAAAAATGAGGCACCTCTCTCACAAGGATGCTATAACATCATGAAACAGATGCCCATCTTGTTAGACAAGGTTGTACCAGTAGAAATTAAACTTAATTTTCTGAGATGTTCCAACATTTAGCCCTATTTTTCACTTTACAAGGATAAATATTGGGAAATACTTTATCCCAGTGTAATAACTCTCATCAGTGGAACAAAAAAATGTTTGGTGTTCCGTTCAAAATGGCTGAGTGAAAGAAAATACAAAAAGCGTGCTGAGAACACATTATTTGTCTATCTGATGGTTGCCTTTGTCTTTACATCGCAGAAAATAACTAAATTATCCCCCTTGTAGTTTGGAACCCGAGTCTTCGTTATGGGAGGGTATTTTATTCAAAACTGTATTTTTTGGACTTTCTCAAATCCTTTGTCATTGGATGTACTGCTTTGTTCTCTCCTTACTCTTCTGTCCACCTCCCTTGCCCTCCCCCACCCCCTGCAATTACTGTCAAGTTCCCAAATAAAACTACCCCTAAATTGGTCTTAATTAATTCACGTTACATAGAAGCAGGAACATCTTGCTGTTTCCACCTTGTCTTCAAACTTTCACAACCTACTTAAAGTCTGCAAATTATGTGTTTCTTCTTTGGTAGCACTTCACAGCACTGTTTACACTTCTGAGATAACAAAGTTCTGCACTAACTCAATCCCTTTGTCATGTGGGGGACAGCATTTTCACTCATCCAGTTACAGCAGCACCGATGGGTCCGTCTGGCTCCACCTCTGAAATGCAACCCAACAGGTTGCAACTCCTCATTTTCCAAGAAAATCCCATGTCCCTCCAAAGTCTCTCCCACCATGCCTTGCCTTCCTTTCCTGTTTTAGCTCATCTCTATTTGGAGAGGGTCCGCAACCAGCCACAGCTCAGCTCCTCCAGGCAAGAAAGCAGGAACCACCATCCTTATCTGTTGCATCTTTTTTGCTCATTCTCCTTCTCTGGAGAAACTTAGCTGCTGCCAGCTGTTAAAGGTCCTTAGCAATTTTGCAGCCAAAGTACACACTTGCAGGCTATAATTACAGCCTATCAACAATCCTCTCAGCTTTAAGGAACTGAGATGCTGTGGACTAAAGCTCCTCAGATCTATCTGGATCCTTTTACAATCCCAGAAGGGGAATCAGTTCACAGCTGAGAAGAGAAATATTTTCTAATTATAATTTAAAATAGGGTCTGTGTATGCCTTGGGTAGGTAAATGCACACCCCTGGCAGAGTAGCTGGATTCTGCAGTACTCTGGAGATCTTACAAGAAGAATTAGTTAAATAAAAATATTCACAAAAAAAAAAAAAAAACAAAAAACATTCACATGCTCTCTTAATACTAAATTCCAGCTCTTTAGCTCTTTTGCATTGCTCTAGTTCATCATGCATGGAACTTCCCTGGCCCACAGCAACAATATTGAGCAAAAAATGCATGGTGCTTGATGTCAAGCTTTATTCTTATTATTTATTCTTTTAAGTTCATTAACTCCTCTGGTTGCAAGGAACATCAGAGCCTCACGGACCATATGTTTCACAACATCAACTTTCAGCAAATTATCCATCACTTGCAAAGGCTTACCCCAAAGGGTGAGGCCTTTTTTAACAAAGAAGTAGACAACCTGATGTGCTTTTGATGTATTTATTCTTCAGCTATAAGAATGTGCATCCTTGAAGGAACTTTGGTTGATTATGCAATTGGATCACAAGGTATCACAAGCAAAGGATGTATAAACCTACACTTTTCTGGGAGGCAATGAAAGATTATTCTACTAAGGGCTCAACACTTCTCAGATGTTTTTTTCTCCTTCCTCGAGCTGTTCAAATTCTGTATGGCCTAACTTCTCAATTTGATTTCTTTTCTACTACTGTAGATTTCTCCCTTACTAACAATAAATCACCAGAAGAAGATATTTTGAAAATGGCTTGGACATGTTTTAACCAACAAATCCAGTGTAATCAGCAGGCCCTGATTCTCAAAGTTGAAGGTTTATTTTAGAATAGTATGCCATGTTTAATCGGTTTTGCTAATACTGCACAGGACTATCTGCTTTGACAAGGATATGTTGATCATATTACAGAATGATTACTGCTAATGGAGATCTTTTAGACAAGATTAGATTCTGCTTCTGTCCAGATGCCTCAAAGAACGTTATTAGTTTTTGGTGTCATATTTTCGTAACATTAATATGATCAGCTTATGGGCTTGCTCATATGCTATAACTGCAGCAATTTATCTGACAGTTAAGCTGCCAGGACCATGTAGCATCTAACCCAATGAACACTGCTGCAATCTGTATCAAATTAGGCCCTGCCCGCACAATCTTACCATAGCTGTGATTTGATAAGTGAATATTCTTATGAGCCCCCAACCTTTCAGATTCAGAAATTTACATCCTGCAGTTCAATAGCTGTTGCCAAGAAAGCTGATTACTTCACGATAATACCCCTAACAGTGAATCTGCATATTTTTAAAGGAACGTTGCTTTTTTTTTTTTTTCCATAAATCAGCAAAATGGGATTTAGAGCGGTGTACATTGACAGCTAATTAATGTGGCACTGTATGGGAAGCCCATAGTATAACAACAGTTGTGATAGTAGGTTTTCTATATACACATACATATATATATACAGAAAAGATGATAAATTACTTTGTTTATAAAGCACTTTTCTATTCTTCTTTCAAAGTTATTGGATATCTACAAGTACCTTTCATGACCTGTATTTACTAGTTAGACACAATAAAAATTGTAAAAGCTGAAAAGCATAAAGATTAGTTTTAATACATTTTTGACTAGAGAGCCTTACAATATCAACTAAGCAATACTATTGCCCTTAAGTTTAATACACGCTGATATGCACTCTGATGGTATGCTTCATTCCTTTTGATAATATGCCTTTAAAAACAATGTCCTTTAGGGTCCAATGGACCATGAAATAGTCTCTGCAAAAGTACCAGTGGTGCCAATGCTGAGACAAACATTCATTTTGGCTGTCAGCTTTAAGGACTGTGGAAGAAATGAAGCACATTTATTATATACTCATGTATTCTGACTAGATAATCCTTTTCAGTTGCAGGCAGTATAAAGACGAGTGCAGATTACTGTGGGGGAAAGTTTGAAAAAAATTCAGATGGGCTGAAACCGTTGTGCTTCCAATTTCACAGTTGGATAATTTGCTTTATAAACTTCTATTTAAAAGAAAGTTTTACTGGCAATGAAGTATGCTAAGTAAACAATCTGTAATTTGAAAGTGAGTAAGTTAGAGGTACTTACTCAGAAACTGTTTCTACTAATGCTACATTTATTAATTAATATTGGAGTTTGCTTTTCTATGCTGCAGCCATTTTCCAGGTTTTTTCTCAGATAACCATTGTCATTACAATTCTGTCAAATTTTACCTCTTAAAGTGTTACCATTTTATGGCATTTTGATAGCATGCTTATTTCTGTGTATGATAGGGACTAATCAACTCATACTGAAACCAACAGGACCTCAGGATTCAGAACAGGCTACTTAAATCATAGTATTTTGGTGCATTTTTTAATGCATAAACATCATTATTCCCATTTCAAAGCTGAGAACAGGATGCAGAAAGCCTAAGGGATTATTTTCATTATGCAGTAAACGGAAGGAGAAGCTATATCAAGACATCTTACCTGGCTCCTGGCTACCAACATTTGACCTCGGCCGTATCATCAGGTCTTTTAAGAAACATTGAAAAGCAATCAGTCAGATACAACCTGTGTCTGATTGAAAGAGAAATCAGAAAATTAACAATTAGAAAAATAGCCTTTTTTTAAGTACACTTTTTTTAAAGTCTATCAAAGCCCAAATCCAATGTATTGAAAATTAGCAAAATGGAGGCAGCCTAAGAAGCCAAGAAGCAACGTAACGTACACAGCACCATGATAACAACACAGCACATACTCTGTTAAACCCTTTCTGGTTCAGGACAAAGTTTTCTCCAAAATTCAGAGTAGGGAAAATCCCTAAGGACAAATCAAGGAAGAAATCGCCTCTAAGAAGCTTTATGCACATATACCTATGTGAAACTATCACACAAGGAACGTGTTTGACTGACCAAGTCTTTAGCTACTATAAATGTTCATGGATGTTGTCAGATATACTATTTATGTGTTGACACCAGCTGAAGTTCCAGCATCTGAACTTCTTTACATTCTTCTAATTTAGAAGAAACAGTTTATACAAGTTCCTTTAACTCAGAGATACAAAATACAGATACTCTGGTAATTCATGAAATTCTGACAATGTTTAGATTTATTGCCTCTCTTGCCTGCTTTTTAAAAATATGTGTCATGATACAAACACAGTTCTTTAAATAGCTAATTATCTTTAACTTTAGTACATAACAATCACAAGTCAAAACTTTTTTTTTTTTAATGTTTTGTTTAACTATTGAGAGTTCTGTGTTTGAGAGAGAGTAGAATTGACTAGAAACCAGAGCAGACTGCAGACTTCTGTAACGGCAGTGTCTTTCTACACAGTGAAAAGCACATCCTTCTCTAGTTTCTCTGCTAACACATGCCACAGCCGAGGCAACATGTCACTGCTGAAAAGCTGCTTGTATCATATGTTTCATTTTGCTGGCATGCCACATTTCAGTAAATGCAATGTATTGCAGTGCTTTACCTATGTATTACTGTTGTCTTTATGCACTCTGAGATCATACATATTACTTATGAGAAATGGGAAGAACTGAATATCATTCATCTATATACTGAAGGATGCATTCAGAAGCTGAATTCCCCTCCCCCCCTTCTCTCAATGCAGAATTCAGTTACCAGCTGTCATCCTATTCCAAAATTAAATTGATGCACTGATCTTCCATTGGTGTTAATATCATTCAGATGACTAGATTTGCGTTTAAACAAATTTCTAGACAAGAGCTTCATAAAGAGTTTAGGTAGGAGTGGTTCCTTTGAAACCAACTAGTGGCCTAAGAAAATGCATTTACCTGCAAAAAATAAAAAGACACTTTCTAAAAGCAAAGTTTGGATGCTAGACTACAAATATATAAGTTGCTATAGTTCTGGAAGGAATGATGTTCATATCATCTGACGCTTTGGTCTGCAAACTTAATAGATAAGGAAATCAACTACTTCTTTGCCATATTATTCTCCAATGTTCATGATAATCTCTTTCAGCAATGTGCAGAAATAAATGTCACAAAAGATATTTATAGCATTATTTTGCTCTCTGCTAAAGAAGATAATATAAAAAAATGTAATATTATGACAGGCAGCTTAAAACTTTTAGCAGAAATATAAATTTCCTGACTGCATACTTTCACAGTTTCATAATGCTCAGTTGGCAGCAGTAACAAATCTACATAAAAGAAAATCAGAAGTGCTTTCTGGAAGAATTAGAGATTCTTTTACCACGGCACTTCTCTCAGAGATAAATATTTATCATCTGGTTGGAAACAAGAATTGCCTTTTATTTATGTCAATTTTATTAACCAATTAAGATTGTTATCATGACTGCACTGAAACAACAATGAACCTTTTTTATAGTAAAACAGCTTTACCCTAATGTTACTTATTATCATAGTCATACAGGCTTAGTTTATAATTAGGGGGTGGGATCACTCAAAACAGTGGGAAATTTTAGGCTAAGCTCTGGCAATTCTGTGTAGCACTGAGCAGTGCTCTGTATAAACATTTGTAAATTGGGCTTGTTTCTTATTTGATGCAGTGTGTGTGGTGTGGTGAGGAACACAGCCAGAGAAAACAATTCTTTTTTTAATATACCTGAACAAAACTGCTAGTTTTGTTTCCTACCCAAATGCAATAGTGAAAAAAACACTTAAAGTTGACAAAATATTTCATTCTGTCAAAATATTTTTTCAAATTCTCTGACCCCTTAAACACTGAATTTAGTTAAATGTTAGTCTCAAATGTCATAGCAAAAGGAAAACTTGAAACATTTTGTTTAAAAATTGTCAAAACAAAATCTATTTTATTTTCTGATACTGAACATTATTTTTACTTTGTTTAGTAGCAGCCTCAAAAGGCATTCAAATTATTTTGAGTAAGGAGCCTGAAATGGAGTTTTGTTAGAAACTTAGCTTCACTAACTGTTTAAATAAATCTACTTAACTGGTATGTTTTTCTGTATTGCATGTTCTCTCAGCCAGGAAAATCTCCATGATGTTTATTTTCTGTACCACTCTCTACATGTCATGAAGCATATGTTGTAGGAAACTGATTGCATTTCAGACTGACAGCTGCTTTGCTGTTCCAGTTCTCTGTCATGAAGGAAGATATCTGGCATTTAAGCAGAGAAATTCCTCAGTAATATGTTTGGACAATTGTTTTCAGAACTTAACCATTATAAACTCTGGGGCTCAGTTTGCCTTGGTAGTTCAGTATTCTGATTTTCTAATAGGCATCTCTTTTAACTTTTATGGAGGTAGATAATTCTAATCAATATTAATCTCAATTATTCTAGGAAACTCTATCTTGTGCCACCCACGTGGCATAAATCCCTGGATCAGAGAATCATAGAATCATTAACGTTGGAAAAGACCTCTAAGATCATCAAGTCCAACTGTCAACCCACCACCACCATGCCTCCCAAACCATGTCCCAAAGTGCCATGTCTACGTGTTTTTTGAACACCTCCAGGGATGGTGACTCCACCACCCCTCTGGGCAGCCTGTTCCAATGCTTGACCACTCTTGCACTAAAGAAATTTTTCCAAATATCCAATCTAAACCTCCCCTGATGCAACTTGAGGCCATTTCCTCTCATCCTATCGCTGGTTACTTGGGAGAAGAGACCAACACTCACCTCACTACAACCTCCTTTCAGGTAGTTGTAGAGAGCAATAAGGTCTCCCCTCAGCCTCCTCTTCTCCAAACTAAACAATCCCAGTTCCCTCAGGCGCTCCTCATAAAACTTGTTCTCCAGACCCTTCACCAGCTTCGTTGCCCTTCTCTGGACACGCTCCAGCACCTCAGTGTCCTTCTCGTACTGAGGGGCCCAAAACTGAACGCAGTATTCGAGGTGCGGCCTCACCAGTGCCGAGTACAGGGGCACGATCACTTCCCTACTCCTGCTGGTCACACTATTCCTGATACAAGCCAGGATGCCATTGGCCTTCTTGGCCACCTGGGCACACTGCCGGCTCATGTTCAGCTGGCTGTCAACCAGCACCCCCAGGTCCTTTTCTGCCGGGCAGCTCTCCAGCCACTCTTCCCCAAGCCTGTAGCATTGCATGGGGTTGTTGTGACCAAAGTGCAGGACCCGGCACTTGGCCTTGTTAAACCTCATACAGTTGGCCTCGGCCCATCGATCCAGCCTATCCAGATCCCTCTGCAGGGCCTTCCTACCCTCGAGCAGATCGACACTCCTGTCCAATTTGGTGTCATCTGCAAACTTACTGAGGGCACACTCAATCCCCTCATCCAGATCATTGATAAAGATGTTAAACAAGACCGGCCCCAAAAATGAGCCCTGGGGAACACCGCTCATGACCGGCCGCCAACTGGATTTCACTCCATTCACCACCACTCTCTGGGCTCGGCCATCCAGCCAGTTTTTTACCCAGCGAATAGTACACCTGTCTAAGCTGTGAGCTGCCAGCTTCTCCAGGAGAATGCTGTGGGAGACAGTGTCAAAGGCCTTACTAAAGTCCAGGTTGATAACATCCACAGCCTTGCCCTTATCCACTAGGCGGGTCACCTGGTCATAGAGTAAATAAGATAGATAGATATCAAGATAAATCAAGATATCCATTTTAAACTTTGTTTAAATTCTTCAGCAATTACTTAATCACTTATAAGAAAATTGAATTGTTTTAAATAAGTCAAGGAGCTATAGATCATTCTTAGGCTCACTTGGTCTTTTTCAGAATTCTTCTGGCACATCAAATATCATGGAAGTTGATACAGTTTCTTATAAACAGCTGGCTATCTCAGTACCAAGTTCACTGGTGAGCTGACAAACATGTATTCTGAAATGTCTCTGAGGTAGGAGATGCCCATCTCTTTTACAGATACTGTTAATCTAGTTATTTTGGCATTTCTCCTATCAAAAATGCCTTTGCATTTCATTCTTGGATTTATTATATGTAGGAAAATTGTTAAACTTTGAAGAGCTCGTACTACCACTCAACTTATAAATTAATTCCTTCCACTTATTTTATTTCCAATCCTTCAGGAAAAGCTAGAGCTACACAGAGCATACTTGGTTAATATACACATGTACAAGATTAGATTCTTTACATAACATCATACAGCACCACTCAATGGTGTTCCTTTCTGAATCATTTCTGTCTCTCAAGAACTGCAGAAAGGGCTGCAACAGAGTAGGTCATCTTATAGCTGACTTACTGACAGACCTCTGCAAAGGTTCACATTACTTAATATTTCATATGAACCCTTAATTTTTGTAATCCAAGAACAGTTGATTGCTCTGAATTGCAGGTGTTATACTACCATGATTGCAGTAATTAAAATAATTAGGGTTGGAAGAGGTATAATTAAGTTATTAATATACACAGTCTTTGCCACATGCATAACACAGCGCTTTTTAACAAGGCAATAGAAGCAACAGGATAACACTGCAAAAGGTTAAAGCGACCAATCAGACCAGAAGTCAGAAAACTGCCTTTTACATGAATTTGCAAGTAGAAAGTTTCTCATAATTGGAAAAGCAAGTGATGTATATAATTTTCATTTCCAGTAGATGGGTATGTTGAGATAGCACTAAGTTCAGGATACACTTTTATTCCTAACAAGGATTTTTGTTTTTGAGGATGTTGCACCAGAAGCATTGCTATATAGAAGTTATAATCAATGCAGGGATATTAAATGCCAGATCCAAGATAGGTTATGTGTTGACATAGGTTATGCTTTTTCCTGTCTGATAACATGACAAGTTATTTAGTTCCACTCTACACTGGCATCTTTTGTTTGTTATTTTTCTACTAATAAAACCTATTACAAATTTATGTTATTCAAAACCAGAGTGTAAATACATTTTCAAAAGAGCTTGCCAACCCATCCTTTCCTTCTGTTATAATAATAGAATAATAACCTTGGCAGAATTTTTAGAAAATGGAATTGCAGTCTTCTGCTTCCTAATTACAGGGTATAGCTGCAACCTTCATTAGTCTGCCATTGGCAAAATTCCACAATTTTCAGACCATCAAGCACTTTCTTGCTGGAAATGGAAAGTAACGTTAGCAGCCAGATCCTAATCCAAAGAAAGAGCCACCATTTCCACGGGCCTGTGATCAGATCCTAACAGCACAAAATATGCATGCAGAGACTACATCATCCATGGTGGCTTTAGGTGAATTTAGGTGGGATACAATAATGTTCAAGGAAGTTTAGGGCATTTTTCACTCCAGCTTTCAAGATGTATGGTTTTCAAAACTCACAATCACTAGGGAGATGTAAATGTTGAGAATAAGGCAGATGTCTTTGATGTTGCACAGGACTCAGTAGATATGCTCACTATGTGATGAGATACTGACCTCTAACCTACTGGTGACATTTTGGCCACTGAGGCAAAAAAAGAAAGTAGATTTTTTAAAAAGAAAAGAGATCAATAATCTCAAAGACTTCTATGTATTTTATATGTATGTGAGAATGCCTTATGGTTTTACATATAGTTATGAAGACTATTTTGTAGCATGGTTTCTTTTTATGTCTACTGTTTTGTGGACATACTTACAGGCTGTTTTGCCACCGTTCCTTTTTAAATAAATGTATGACGGTCATACAAGCTTCTTGCAGAGCTTCTTTTTTGTGCATGCAAAAAAAGGTGAAAGCACACACATAAAGAACCGCTTGCAGGTTTGAACACAGATCTGCACTGCAACTGTATATGTTACATATTTTAAAAACTGTATCTGGTTTTCTGTGAAAGCTGAAGACATTTACAATATCTGAAAAATTAGATCTTTTAAGCTACGCCATGGGTTGAGATGGTTATAAATTTTAGATGCCCCTATTTTAGATGTCCTGATACAGAGTGAAATTAGACTCTGCTCTCAGGCAACACACAATTACTTTGCTCATGTGTATGCAGTGTCCCACAACCTTAAGACTACCTTTCTTCTGGAAGAGGCTGGACCCAAAGCCAAGCATCTTGAACTAGCTGGAAGGGGTATTCAAATTTAGACTGAGAACTTTAAAATTAATATTTAGGTTGAAACAGTGGTAGCAAAGATTTTAGTATGCTGTCATTTGGACCCTGGTGTTTAGCTGGTCCACTGCACAGGAAAGCTTCAAATGGTGAGATCCCACAGTCATTTTCTGAAGAAGAAGAAGATAAATAAAAATTCTCCCTGTCTTTGAAAGTTCTGCACTACTTTGTTGCTTTCCTCATCAGGACTATTACTAGGGGCAATGTAGTCAAATGTGCCTGCTACACCCAAGCCTCTGCATGCAAGAATGGTGTCAAAGCTGAACCCTTCATAGGGTAATTAAACATTTTCAGATGAGGAAGTACAATCAGTGTTATTCAACAAGCTCCCATTCAACACAAAAACCTATTTCTAATGTGTGATGGATCACTAAACCCCTCAAAACACAATTATGTTTCAAATCTCTGTCATTTTTTTCAGTGCAGGTAGTTCATTGTGACCAACTATACTTTTTATAATAAATGAAAACAACAGAATTAAAGGTACACAGTACAGATGTTTAGGGATAAAACAATTGGCTTCATGCTACAGCAACCAGGTTATTATCTTTTATCTTTGAAAAAGAGGTTAAGATGGGAGCATTGAAAGCAGATAGCTGCTGCTACCTCACTTACCAGTTTGTCTTGCTGTCATGGTTTAACCCCAGACAGCAACTAAGCACCCCACGGCTGCTTGCTCACTCCCTCTCCCCCGGTGGAATGGGGGAGAGAATCAGAAGAGTAAAAGTAAGAAAACTCATGGGTTGACATAAAGACAGTTTAATAGGTAAAGCAAAAGTCACGCATGTAAGCAAAACAAAACAAGGAATTCATTCACTACTTCCCATCGGCAGGCAGGTGTTCAGCCATCTCCAGTAAAGCAGGACTCCATCACGCGTAATGGTTACTTGGGAAGACAAAACGCCATCACTCCGTATGTCCCCTCCCTTCCTTCTTCTTCCCCCAGCTTTATACGCTGAGCTTGATGTCATATGGTGTGGAATATCCCTTTGGTCAGTTGGGGTCAGCTGTCTCAGCTGTGTCCCCTCCCAACTTCTTGTGCACCCCCAGCCTACGCGCTGGCGTGGTGGTGTGAGAGGCAGAAAAGGCCTTGACTCCGTGTAAGCACTGCTCAGCAGTAGCGAAAACATCCCTGTGTTATCTGCACTGTTTCCAGCACAAATGCAAAACAGCCCCGTACTGGCTGCCATGAAGAAAATTAACTATCCCAGCCAAAACCAGCACACTTGCACAGATCTTGAAGTGAGATCTGCCTTTTCTGATTTCCAGTTTGGCATTTGTAGTTACTTGGCTTTTCAGTACTTGTTACTGAATAACTGCACTTTTTTGTCACCTTCATTCATACAGGTAATGTATCTGTGAGTTTTAGATCCATCAGTGCTACTTGCTTTCTTTAGGGCTGGATGAGAAGAATATTTGTCTAAATCTGCCAGTCTTGTACAGACTTACCTGGAGTAAGTCAGGCGACGTGACATCCAGCAGAAATAGTGCAGTGGATCTAAAAGCTGTACTTGTAAAGTTCTCCAAAGAAAGGTTGACAATATTGGTTACACATTTCCAACACTTCTTTGTTTTCCACTGATTTTATGTACTCAAGTATATTAAAATACCAGTAAAGGGGTGAAAATGCCAAAAAGTAAAACAAAAATATAGGCCAGCGGGTTAAGAAAAGCACTCAGCAGGCACAAATCAGAGTTACAACACATACTTCGACTCAAAGTTCAACCCCCCCAAAGATCAAGCCATCAGAGTTTATTTGGTAAAGTACAAAAGCCTTTTAGGAGAACTATAAAATTGTTACCATATAAACTAGTATAGAAACTTGGGGGGTTTCTCCTTTTTTTTTTTTTTTTTTTTTTAAATTTTTGTGAGTGTATGAATTATGTGGCTTTTCATTTTCAAAGTGGGTTTCTGGGAATGTTTTCCTATCATTGTGGAAGACAGTGTCCCTACTGGAGCCAAATAAAACAAAAATGTGCAGACAACCACATTTCCTTTCGTTTTGAGTTTCTAGCAGCCTGTAAGGATATTCCAGAAATTCCTCACAACTCATTAGGATCACACCTCTCATTTCCTTATGGTAGTTTTTGAAAAGAGCACCAAAATATAAAAAATACAGCATGACAGAATTTTTAATGCTGCAGGACCACACTAGCAAGCAACTCCAATGCAGATTCTTCTCAGAGTATTCATTGAGCAGCAGATGAAGTTTCTTTTCTTGGAAGACATACCTACTATTGCTTTTATTGCAAGGTGTAGAGAAAAGGTATTTGTTAAAAATATGAAGGTTTGTCCCTAACACTTAGGTGTTTGTATAGGTCACAACAGATGTATTGAAACTGAAACAAAACATTCTCTTTAATAAGCCCAGATCTTCGTCATGACATTTCCTCTGTTGGGAAGCTAACCCAAAGAATTCAAATATAAGCTGTTATCAGAAACACTCTTAGGTTAAAAAAAAGTACTGTAATGTGGCTAACTTTTTCCCTGATATGAGGCATCAACAGATATGGCTTCAAATAATCCAGTTTAGAAAGAAAAAGCATTTCCTGTTTCACACAGCACGGTAGATATTGGTGTCAATATGACAAGCGAAGTGAGAAGATCATTGCAGAACAACTTGAATGAACTTTAATCAATGACCAGCACACAAATAATCTAATTAGTGCCTATTTTGTTCAATAATCTTTTAAGTACAATGTAAAGTAACTTCTCTCCTCTAGAAGCTGTATTAGCTTTCCAACCTTTAGATTATAACCCTGCTTTATTTTATATATAGTTTTATTCCACTTTATTTATTACCCCAGTTGCATTCTCCTATGGTGATTCAAGTAAATGCTTTGCCACAAGTTGGAAATTACCATCACTAATCAGCGTGCTGATATCTTTTTGTTTCTGTGTGTGCACTCTACGTCTGGAAATGCATTCTCCATGCTTGTGCTGGGAATGAAAAGAATTGGAAACAGGCCTAACAGTTCTGCCAAGTTCTCTTGAGAAGAGTTATGCAAATATATATGGGTGACAATGAAAGAAGTTCAGAAAACCTTAGTTTGCACAGCTGTCTAACTGGAATACAGATTTATATTTAATTTTAGAGTTTTTTTGAAGTCTTGGCCCATTTTGAACATTCAGTGTATTCAGACACCTCACTGCATCAACAATGAACTGAAAACTACCAATTTTATAGACTACTTATATAAGCAAATACTTCAATTTATCAACATTTTCATTTTGGTACCAAAAAGGAAAAATATGTATTTTGAATATAGGCAAAATAAATAAGGTAGTTACTCATCTAATTGTTTTATGTTGTGTCCTGTAGGCCACAGTCCACTCATATTTAGATTCTTAATAGAGAGCTCAAAATTACACAGAGTTCTCTTTCCAGACTTCAGACTAACATATAAAACCTGCCTGTCTTCGGGTAAAACTAACTCAGATTCTAGGATGCGTTAGATGAACTCATGCTTTCCAAAGTTTAACATAATACTTGTGAAAAGTATTTTTAAAGATATCAAATTGATCTATAATCTTGTCCATGGATTTTCTTAAAATACTAAGACTATAATAAATGAGGCTTAGTGGAATTGAGAAGAAAAAAAAAGAACCCTGGAAGAAGAAAGATAGCCAGCAATTCTGAAAACTAGTAAACAGTTTGGTTTGCAAACCAGTTGGTTTGCAAACTAGTTCTGCTCCTGCTGGAATAAACAGAGTTTTGTCATTGTCTTCACTGAAAACAGGATTCTGCTGCATATTTGTGGGTAAGATTGTGAGATTCCTGTGAATTATAGAGACAGAAAAACTATTTGGAGGACACCATTAACTTTCCTCCATGAATTCAAGATGCTTCATTATGAAACATGTACATGCATATATATATCAAATATATAGATAAGATTGATTCACATGACAATATGAAGACATAAACACGAATTTTTGAATGGACAGAGGCAGAAAGAAACCATTTAGGGTATATTGTCTCTTGAGACTGATTCTATCCTTGATTGGTTTTTGGCAGAGCTACTGACACTGATTATTTCTGACTCAAACGTTGTGACCTCTACTGTGTCCTTTTTCTGCTGGTCATACTGCATTAGAATTGCTACAATACTGGTATGGAAATTTATCGTTTATATATAGCAAAGTTTTTTAAGTAGTACAATTTGTATGTTTATGTTACAGATTTCTGGGTATTATTTCTTTGCTTGCTAGCTTCAGGCTACACAGTACTTGCCTTTTCACAGCAATGTTCATGCTAACTTCAAAAACTGACTGCTCATGCAAATAAAGCAAAGAGGTTTTGGCCTTTGATGTAAAATGATACAACTACTCTTATGATTATCACAGACTTTTAGCCCTGTCGACTGTCAAAAATGCAAGTACTTGCCCTTATACTGTCACATAACAAACTCCTCTGTATATTACAATGCAGCCCAAAATGAAGCCAAATAAAAATGATCATAGTTCAGTGGAAGAATCAATGTGATCTGGAAAAGAAATTCCATGTTGAAATTTCAACCATTTTTTGACAGGATCAGTGAAAATTTTTGTAATTCAGTAGCAGTTCAAAAAGAACAACTCCTTCCACAGACTTAGGAACACATGAAAATGCTGGAATAAAATAAAATATTCCCCTTTGAGAAACATCTAACGTGTTTTGGGATGGAATAATGCTGATGCATCTGTGGGACAACAGGGACCATAGATGCCTTTCATGCCTATCAAGCATCATAAACTTCTATAATAAGAGTAAAGGAAGAAACTGGAGTCTCATAAATCTCTAAGTTCAGTAAACAGAGGCTTTGTGGCACCCCAAAATTCTTCCCTCAGTCAAACACATGGCTAGGTAACACCTAACATACCAGCTGACAGAGATGATAGAGGAAATCAGTATTTTACAGCTAGTGCCCATGCTATCACATACTCAGCCAAGTGTTTTTTGTGAAACTGGAACGTACTAATAAAAAATAGTGTTTGTAAACTAAAGCAATTTCTGAGAACCTCAAGAACATGCTGTCAAGATAGTATGTATTGTAAATCTGACCATATTAATGAAAGATCCAAAGCAGAAAACGACATCCTTTCAACTACTGGAAACCCTTTTCTCCTTTAAAAGATTAATCAATTTTCAATTTAGGTTAGCTTTTTTTTTTTTTTTTTTTTTACACACAGTTTCTGAGTATGCAATATTGAATAATGTTAGAATAAAAAAAAGTGTCTGATTGAAAAGGATTTAGTGGTCTCCCTTTACCTTGAAGTGTAATTTTCTACTGAATTGAGGTTCTTAAGATAAATTTTAATCTCTCAACTTTTTACTTGTCATTGACAAGGAGAAGCAGGGAAAGAACAATAAATCCCTGTTTGTAGAAGTAGGATAAAATGAAACCACTCAAGCATTTACCTTACATTACCAAATGTGAACTTTAGTTCCTTGGGACTCATTTGGTGGACCTCTCCCCCTTACTTATCACGCATTTGTCTAATAATTCATTTTTAGGCCAGCTTTGACAAGTGCCTCTTACCTGAAAGATATTAAAAAAACTTGTCTAGACTGTACAAGGAGCACTAACAGATTTTTTTTCTTTATCTGTTACAGTGTTAAAAAGAGTGAATATGTTTCAGAGATACTTGGATAGGTATTTATAAAGACAAATCTGCTCTGTAGCTTCTAAACCTATGTTTGCCTACTGCAGAGGGCAGAGAGAGTGTGTATGCATCCCCCCATTCATTAGGCTGTGAATAGCTGTGAGTATATGTATACTCATGGTTTTCATTACCAAAATACCTCTCAGTCTGTACAGTTCTCACCTATCAAGCAGAACAGCACTAGTTACCCTCATCTTGCAGGCAAGGAAATGGGGCCTGAGATTACATGTGATTTACTCAAGGTCAGAGAGGAAATCTGCATTAAGATTTGAACTCAAGTGTTTTGATCTTTAAAATCCAACTAGTTCAACCATTATACTATCTTTTATCTATGCAGGATGTAATTAATGTTGAGCACATCCCTATGGTGCTTTCTGAATTAGAGTGAGAGTCCTCAATATCTTGCATGCCCATACCCCGCAGGAAAATAAATTACTTTAAGGCAACTTGTTCAATGAGGATGAAATGTTCAAAGGTACAGCCAGGCACAATGAATGCTGTTCTTTACATACAAGCCAACTCCGTGTCTGTCCGCCAACTCCGTGTCTGTCCGCCCCCCTCAAAAAAAAAAAAAAAAAAAAAAAAAAAAAAAAGAAATAGACTTTCCATACTCAACAGACTCTTGGGTACAAGACTGTCCAATACTGCAGGACTGGGACAGTGACTGACCGGGTTCTGTAAGGAGAATTACAGCTCAGCTGACAACTGAAACAAACACCGCTAAGCAATAAGTTGTGATATCCTTGTGATCTATCCAAATTTATAAAGCCTGTGAGCTTCTTTCTCATTGGTTGGAGCTGAATCAGGACATTGAGGAAGATATAGCAGGTTTTTTACAGTGTATTTAGCTATACCTCTGTCTTCAATTCCTGCTCAGTTCCCTCAGGCTTCCTTGCAGTCCTAGCAAAAAGGAGAATTTTCACTTCACAGTACTTTACTGGCCAGCCAACCCCTGGACAGTTTCTGTACAAATCTGCCCAAATCCTACAGAGATGTTTTGCTTTCCTGGACTTTGTGGCCAGGTTCTTATTTTTACTGATATTTTCCATCTCCAGGTACCATGGAAAAGAAGCAAGGCTGGAGAAGGCACTCACTTTGCCTTTGTGGAAAACCCTAGATATGCCTATAATGCCTCTGCCTAAACTTCAGAGCTTTGTTGTAGGAATGATAATCTTGTCTTTCCCTCCCTTGAGGGAACATTAGGCAGATTCCTTCCAGCCCAGTACAGCTGCCAGTTCGGGGAGCAAGATGCTATGGCAGACTGTCCTCCAGTGGAGATGACTAGAACTGACAGCCCTGTATTCTGCATGGTAGCTTCTGACGAATTTACAAACCCCAAGCTTTTGCAGCAGAAAATTGTGCATTTTATTCCATATCTCATTCTATTTCTCTGCAGACTGCCAAACTGCAAGGGCCTGCAACATACTGATGACTGACAGAGTTGCAGGGACCATTTCATTAAATGGTGTCCATTAGGGCAGCTTTCAAGAGTCTGAAATTCCACAGCTACACAGAAATGTGGAAGATGTCAATGAAGTGACATGTCTATTATCTGTTAATGTAGAATGAATAATTTTAATGGAAAAAATAGCTACATTTTTTTTAAAGTATATGTTTAAGTCTTCTCTTGTTAACTGCAAAAAACCCCACCAAACCTGAAACTATACTACGTTTCAGTCTAATTCCAAGCACCTTCTCAGTCCATTTGACTTTCTCAGAAACAGAGGTAATCATCTAGATTTTAACTCTGTAATTGGTGTTGCCTTATAGAAACAACAGAGACCTACTCTTTCATTTTAGACATCCTCTTTGCATGTTGGTAATAATTTTCAGTAATCTCTCATTCCGTTAGAAAGAAGCTGTCTGTTATTTAATTTTTACTCTACCACATGACAGAAAAACAGTGAGCGTTGCCAAAATACTTAATGTTTCTTATCTTGAGTCTCAACAAATTAACAATGCATGTAAGGGCCTCAATCTGGCTTCTAACAAACACAGAATTCACAAAGTCATTGTTACAGAGGAGAAAAGGAGACTATGAGACAGGTGCTCTATAAAGTATGTCAAATGTCTGTATAAAGCAGAAATCACTCTAATATGCTATGCTCAAGAACACTGCCTTCAACTAATCAGTCAACTCCAAAAATGAAAAGGTCATTAATTAAAAATATTGCATGTGTTTTATCATCTTTCCTTGATAAAGAAGTAGGAGAGAACTACTTCAGGAATTGTGTTAAAACCATCACTCAATCTATTACAAAAAAACTATTGATGCAGTTACATGTCACTAGTGGCAATTAGTGAAAGGTTAAATGCTGCATGGTAGAGTGATATTGTTCATTAATTGGAAACTTCTCATGAGAAAAGAAAACGCTTATGAAATTAGGTTTATAATACTAGTATTTCAGAATAACAAGTCACTCCTTGAGTAGCTAGACACCTTGAAAAGAGGAGGTTTATTTTTTGTGGGTTTTTTTTTTTACTAATCTTATTTTATATTTTATGTTTGCATGTACAAACTTGCAGAACTGCTCATTGAGCGGAACAGAATGGCAAGAATGAGGGTCTCCCGCTATCTGGGAGAGAGAAGGGCAATTCATTCTGAGAGAAGTGGATGGGAGAAATACTGGATTTGGTTCTGACTCATGACAGTCTTCACCTACTTGCCCTCAAGCAGATGTCTTTTATCTCAATTCTGTACCTGTAAAGGAGGATAGGTAGTGAAAGCAATGGAAAAAACCCCAACCCGCCATAAGATGCTGAGGACTGTGTACATGCCTAGATAGATATTGCAAGCTGAAAATGCCTATAAACATACTTCAGAGAATCGTTCATTCTAATCCACTCTGCTGGGAGGGCTGTAGCCCTTGAGAAAGGGAAGAGCTACACAGCTTAGTTTACTAATACAGTAACACCCTGCAGCCTGTCTGCCAGGGCATTGCAATGCAGAGTAGACTGACTGGCAAGATTTAGTCAATCATTGCATAAGGACACAAGAACAGTTCTTCTGGGCCAGATAAAAGATACCTCTAGTCTAGTAAAATCTTAGAATCATAGAATCATTAACGTTGGAAAAGACCTCTAAGATCATCAAGTCCAACTGTCAACCCACCACCACCATGCCTCCCAAACCATGTCCCAAAGTGCCATGTCTACGTGTTTTTTGAACACCTCCAGGGATGGTGACTCCACCACCCCTCTGGGCAGCCTGTTCCAATGCTTGACCACTCTTGCACTAAAGAAATTTTTCCAAATATCCAATCTAAACCTCCCCTGATGCAACTTGAGGCCATTTCCTCTCATCCTATCGCTGGTTACTTGGGAGAAGAGACCAACACTCACCTCACTACAACCTCCTTTCAGGTAGTTGTAGAGAGCAATAAGGTCTCCCCTCAGCCTCCTCTTCTCCAAACTAAACAATCCCAGTTCCCTCAG
>WAAD01011260.1:21185-43617 GCA_013389945.1 Fregata magnificens | reverse complement strand
GCTCCTCATAAAACTTGTTCTCCAGACCCTTCACCAGCTTCGTTGCCCTTCTCTGGATACTTTGGTCCCAATGTTGGCCAAGGAGTGGATATTTGGAAGGCAAATAGAGAGCAATATTTTTCACAGAATGCCCTTCCAGCAATGTGGATTGAGGTTTCCCAAACTGAATGATGAATCTGTATAACAAATCTGAACGATGAACAAATTGCATATGTTCCATACCTAACAAATCATTGCCTGAGGTAGGCAGTTGTCACTGTTCCTCACTAAAAAAGGAGTGCAGGACTGTTAGCCCAAGATGAGACTAAAATGGGCCTAACATTAGCCTAGGATGTTACCCTAACACCNACATTCAAGTGATGAATCACGTCATGGACCTCTCTGCTTCACCTACATTCCATCTGCTGATCTGCCTCCCCTTGCAGCTTGGAGCAGCTCATGCCAGAAGACATCAAAAAGAGAAACAAACAAATGAAAAATACCCAACTGTCATCATCCGAGAGAGAAGGATTTTCTACTTTAGACTGCTTGTACAGAATTTCTCCACCAATGTGTTTGCTTGTGTTCCAAGAACAGCTATATTACATTTTATAACAATCTCAAAGACTGCAAAGCTAGAAAGGTGCCCCCCTCCCACCCCCAATTATGTGGCACATAAAGACCACATGAGGTACAAACATTTTATTGGATGGCTAATAATGCACTAAAGGTTCTGTCATTCATGAGTAATTTGGTCATCAAAACTGACAGGTCACCAGATATTTGCTGGTTTCACATATAACCTGCACCAACTGTACATAAATGTCTATACTTTTTACATGTATGTACCATTTATGGGCTACATCCTGTAAGGCAAGTCTGCATTTTCAGGGTAGTCTGAATAAAACTTTCTGATATAGCTTATTTAAATGATGTGAGGGGATCCTGAGCTGAAATAAAGAAAACTTGACTAGATTTCTGCAAATTCCTTGGCCCTGTCATTTGTGCGTTGGAAATTTAAGGCAGAAGGCTGGCACTTTTCTGGCTTGCTAAGCCAGTCAGCAACATCTGGAGAAGTGGTTCCCAACTGTTCTGTCACCTGACAAAAAGAGGCACTTTCCTATTCCACACTTGTTAACTTCTACCCCTCTCTCTTCTGGGCAAGCAAGGTTGCTATTGCCTTCCTGTCCCCTGCTTATGCTGCAGCAGCAGCTATTGCAACGGCTTCAGGAGAAAAGCATCGTCACCCCTAAGGCAGCCCACACAGAGTGCACAGTGGCAGTTAAATCCTTTGTATTATTAGTGAGGCCTTCTCATTGCTGCTAATTGAACAAAGCCGCACCAAAGAACATTCAACCCATGCCAGACCAGTCCTCAAAGGAAGGTGAAGTTGAGAGGTTTCTCAGCAACTACTTTGCCTTTTCTCTTAGTTGTTTTTTTTTCATCAGAGCTGGCAAATTAGTTGAAGATCTTTTAAAAAACCCCCACCTCTCTTATTCTAAACTCAAAATGAACCAATTTTACAATTTTATGCATGGATGTATGTAGGGGACCTGCCTAGTTTGTTACTTGCACAAACATTGTGGCATGCCTGCTCCAGGACATTAGGAAGACATTTTCCAGGCTTTTGACATTTTCCAAGAGTTCTGTTGAGAATTCCTCTCATTCTCTATTGGTTTACAAATGCAGTGATGGTGCTACTATTGATGTCCAGCAGTGATCCATAATATTTAGTTGTTTTGAAAAAACACATATCACCCTTACAACAAATTATAAAGGAATTTATCTCTGTGACCTAACTTGGATTTGTAGTTTTTCACCATTTTTGTTCATGAACTCTGAATTTGAAGTCATTCACTTATTTATTACAACATATTTTTCAAGTTTCAAAACTTGCTTTATTTTCTTCAGAGACTTGACAATATCAAGCACTACCATCTTTTCACCAATTGCTGAGCCCCTCTGCCATCCATATACTGCCAAACATAAAGGTAGATAAACATGGAAGATGGCAATGAAAAGGGAACAGATGGGCTCATCTGCAATTATACCTCTGAAAAGACTGAGAGCCTCACAGATTTATAAACCTTCTGGAGACCAGACATTTGGTGATCACATAAAATGATCCCTGAAAATGTTTTAAATGAGTAATTGAAAATAATAATTTTATGTGGAATATAGGAAACTTCTCAAATCAACAGTGATCCAACAAGGAGA
Organism: Fregata magnificens; assembly: GCA_013389945.1. NCBI lineage: Eukaryota > Metazoa > Chordata > Aves > Suliformes > Fregatidae > Fregata > Fregata magnificens. Next base: position 41,421 of record WAAD01011260.1, on the reverse strand, counting down.
AAACAATTAGGTACCCAAAGGTTTTTGCAAGTGTACATAACTTGAGTAAGCAAATATATGATTCCAGAAAAGGTGTATTCCCCCACCCCCACCCCCAGGATTTCAGCCAAGTGACAAAGCAATTTTTAAATAAATGCGATGGGATGACTTCACTAACAAGAATGAGCCAAAGGTGGCTGATCTGGTCTGTCATTAGGATGTGTCAGTTATCGCAGTTTTCCTCTGTGAGAAGGTCTGGTAACAGTTACTCCATCAAATCTGTGAGGCTCTTCCCTTTTTGGACTAAATAAAACTGAGCAAGTATTCTGCTATCCTCCTCCTCTGCTTCCCCCATTAACAGTCTTTTTGGGATCTTGTTTTTGTTTTTGTTCCTATGTGTGTTAAAGGAGCATTTATGCATGAGTGTGTGTGTATGTGTGTGTGTGTGTGTGTGTATTAGAGAGACAGCGGTAGTAAGTGTGTCCCTACAAAGATATAAGTGCTTATCTGTTATATGCTCAACTACTTGGTGAAAATTAAACTAGAGTTAATGGAATTAAAAATTCAGGGAATATCTCCAGCTTACCTCCTCACTTTCAGCAAAGTTTAAGGCACTGATTTTCTACCACCTGCTCAGCTGTGATGGCTTTCTTTCTAAAATGTCCCTTTTACTCAGTAGGACTTCAAACAGCCTACACAAGGATGACTTCAGCTTGGAAAGTGTTGGCCGTGCAATAAAGACAGAAAAGAATTAAATCATATAATTTGTATAAATTGAATTTAAAATAGCAAGCTCTTGCTATAGGAAATTTCCTATAGCAAGGGCTGATATCCACAAGTCAGTTGTGGCTAACCGACTGATTCACAAAAGTCTGAGTCAATTTGCTAAGAATCCAAAAACAAAATTAAAGGCTATGTCTTTGAAAACTACCAGCTGAAGCAGTTGAACTGACAAAATTCCAGGAAATTTCATCAACTGGCTTCTAAACTGAGTGGGATGTAGGAGATGCTCAAAATGGAATTGCTCCAGGGAGAGAGGCCAGAGGCCAGAAAACATCCAAGTGGATGCATTAAGCTTGAAAAATTTTTCAAGCAAAAGACAAAATATTTTGAGAAGCAATTTTTCTAGGAAATATGAACGGAAAATATTGTCACACAAGCTGTCAGTAAATGGTAACAGAAAGACCAGTTGTTTACCCAGTGATAACATTCGTAGTGACGCATTTCCATGCGTTTCCCAGCGTTAACCAAAGTTTTGACCTCAAAGCAATTGAAAAACCTTGAGAGACTTTGGAAGGAAAAGAAAAAGAAAAAACAGAACCCAAACCTCAGCACCAGCAAGGACAAAGAGAGAGAGAGAACTACTCTTGTGTGAAACAGTGACTTATATCTAATTTCTCTGAAACTGTTTTTTCATTCAGCCATGGAAAGAACTTTTCAGGCTAAAAAATACAAATTGACTTAGTCTGAAAGGAATAGCATTTAAAATAGAGAAAAGGTTACAGGTTTTCACAAGTCAGTTTCTAAAACTTGTTCTGAGAGACAGAATTAATACATGTACATTGTTCTTGCATTGTTCTTTCCCATTAAGTTATGGGTAGAGAGGACTGGATTTTTTAAAAACAACTTGAAAGAAACTCCAAGATTAGTAGTACACAGTGCTTTTGAAAGTCTGCATTCAAGAGGCTTCTGGGATAAGAATTTCACAGAAATTTATAAAACAATGTGAGAAGTAGAACTGGGAGTCAAGAAAACACCTTGTCCTGGTTTCAGCTGGGATAGAGTTAATTTTCTTCCTAGTAGCTGGTATAGTGCTGTGTTTTGGATTTAGTATGAGAATAATGTTGATAACACACTGGTGTTTTAGTTGTTGCTAAGTAGTGTTTATAGTAAATCAAGGACTTTTCAGCTTCTCATGCTCTGCCAGTTGCACAAGAAGCTACGAGGGAGCATAGCCAGGACAGCTGACCCAAACTGGCCAAAGGGATATTCCATACCATATGACATCATGCTCAGTATATAATCTGGGGGGAGTTGGCCTGGAGGCAGCAATCGCTGCTTNTGTGTGGTGCTTGGCTGCCAGCTGGGGTTAAACCACAACACACCATAAAATATTGTATATCATTATACGATATGTATTATATTGAATATATGATATATTATATCATATAATATATAAACTCCCTCAAATGTTTTAATTCTGTAAATATAATTCTAGCTTAACTGCTTCAATCTTAGTGTTCCAGCTGCAAGCTGGGTTCCATTTCAAGCTGTTCTCAGATGATCAGTAATACTTCCATTCAACTGAACAAGCACAATGTCAAATGCCATACAGTCTTCTTTTCCTAAATACAAACTGGAACAACATGAATCTGTTATGACATGATGAAAATAAACCCCTTCATTTTTGTGTGAAGCCAAGCAAATCAACTAATTTCTTTATTTTGGCTGCCATTTTAAAAATAGATATAAATGAAACCAGGAAAGTCTTTTTCCAGCAAATTGATTTGTGGTGACAGTTTTCAAATTTCCTCTGCAATTGTGTGTCTATTTTGGCCTTATTTTCTGTTAAGGTATTTTGGAAAATGGACCAATGAAGTTCATCTAACTTAAGTCTGAATACCCATTTCCAAAAATACTTGATTATCCGGGGAGGGGGTGAGGAATGAGAGAGGTGACACAGCAGAGGGAACTTAAAAGAAATCCAATTATCATAATCTATTTTCATGGTAATTTGGTTAATTTCTGAAAAGAGAGAGAGAGAGAGGGAGAGAGAGATCTGAAAAGGTATATAAAAATGGAGAGAGAAAGTCTGGAAGCTGAAGTTCCATCTAGAAAAAGGTAAATGTTTTTAACTGGAAGGGTTAATAATTTTTAGAATATTTAATCAAAATAATAGATTTTTCACAACTTGAAATTTTAAATTTTTAATTTCTAGGTGGATGCTGTAACAATGATACCAAAAGTACTTAGCCTGTAATATACTGAAAGACAGACTCAATGATTACAGTAGTCTCTAAGAGCTTGAAAGCGATGAATCTGTTAAAAGAAATTACTTTGGGATTAGTTCAGGGAGGAAATTTTTAGTGCAAAAGAGTAGAAAATATACCTTCTTCGTCTTGGATCAGCTGTAGGTGTTAAAAATGACTTGTTTCTCTAGACAGTATTTTAAACAAATATTTTGGTAGCTAAAGCAGTATTTGAGACCATTATTTTTTTCTCTGTTGTATCAACAGTGGCAAGGTTCCTAGTCTCTCTTTCTTTCCAATATTTCTTTGATCCTCTCATTTGGTACAGACCTCCTTTCTTGCCCCCTTCACTCATGTTTCCCAGGAGCAAAACTGCCAAGTAGTTCACTAAATCCTTGCAAAATACCCTGTGATCTAAACGTTTTTATTTCTATAATGTTGACTCATGGAGCGAGCCTTCCATGCAGCATTTATTTGCAGCAAGGAAAACGCTATAAAGTTGCACAGCTATCCTAGCTCTGAGGTCATTCAGAGCACAGTGGAATTAAAATTACACTCTGCCACACAACTCTTCTGTAACCGAGGTATGGAAAAAGGGAGAAGAAATTGAAAAGATGGAAATGCATGGGGTATTCAGGGCTGAGGTTATCACCTCAATTACACAGAAGAGTAAAACAAAATGAATGCAGGTAGATAGGGTCAAAATGTAGCTTGATATTTCTGTATAGCTTAAAGGACAAAGAAAAAGGATTTATTTGAAAATTTCTCCTTACAATTCTCTGTAAACTATTCTCTCCCAAATAACCAGAAAATATAAGTTTAGGTACCAGAAGTGTGGGGACATACATGCATGCACTTCAGGGTGCTATATCTTCCCTGCCACCAGCAGTGCCCCTACACAGCCTCCAGGGCAAATTTTTATCACCATTTCTAACTTCCACATTAATTTTCTCTTTAAAACCTAAAACATTCCTACTAGTGCATATATATATATATATAAAAAAACCCTGCATATGAAATTTATAAAACTTTGAATGTATTTTTACATGCACTTTTTCCCTACGCAAAAGGTAAAAACTCTTAGGAAGTCAAGGAAGATTGGAAAAGGATCAGAAAAGACTGGAAAAGATTCTGCTTCCACTTCCTTTTGTGTATACTCTGGGGATAAAAGGACGCCTATTCTGGTCTCCCTACTGTGTCACTTGAATGATCACAATGTTCTCTCATGGGTACTACCGACACTCTTTCATATTACGCAATGAACGAAAGAACCAGTAAAATGGAGTAACAGAAGCTCCTTCTCTCTCAGACCAGTCAGTGCACTTCCCACCAGTCTGCCCTCTCTTTATTAAAGTAATCCAGCCTTGATTGTCTCTCTGCTTTTCCCTTTGCAGAAACATGTGTCCTTTCACTCAGAAAAGGAAAAGAAGGTTATCTTCTGAGCCTGTCATACAACAGGCCAGCCTGCCTAACTTACAAGGTCAGAAGATTCAAAAAAGCGAGGTTTTTCTCCTCTTTTCCAGTGGAGTGGAGTGGTAAGTGCTTACTTGATTAAACCAGCTGATAAGAATGCCTATTGTGATTTTTTTCTCTCTTTTCATGCCTGCCTTTGGCTCCAAGAGATAAGAATGGAGAACTTTTAGCCTGGCATTGATCCAAGCTTTGAAAGGACTTGCTGATTATCGATAACGTTCTTATTCAAATGAGCAGTCCCTCTGAAGCAAACACTAATGTTGCCTGACTGTGATGAACAGGATTTAATCCTATATTTTAAATGAATTTCCATATCACATAGAAGTGTGTTTATATATTCCAATCTCTAATCCCACTGGGAGTTTTACCATTGATTTCTGCTAAAGAAGAATCTACACCACATGAAGTCCTCAAGTCAGATCACAGTTAACTATATTTCCCTTAATTGTATGCTTCCATTAGAAAATGAAGGAGTTTCAAATGTCACATTAAATATATTTGTATCTACAGACTAACTAAAAATGTATACACAAGTACAAATGCGCCTAAGATCTCCCTCTAAAATGTCTGCTTTCCAATAAAAAGTCAATGCCCACTTAGCCATTTCATATATGCAAGCCATTTCATCATCTTTATTTCCTTTCTTTAAAGCTTTTAAATTCCAATATATCCCTTCTGAGATGGGAGAGACTTCAGAAAAGCACAGGGCATTCACAGTGTGGATGAACAATGTGTTTATACAGGGACATAACAATGTATTTATTTATTTATTCTCTATTCTTTCCCTAATAATTCCTAAAAGGTGATTTGTTCTGGACACTCACCAAACACTGAGCTTATACTTTTCAGCAGCACTATCTATAACAATCCCAGGGTCTTGCTCTTGACAATTAATAAGCCCAGAAATCATAATTTTACATGTGGAGCTCAAACTGTTTTCTTCTTCTGTGTCACTTCACATTTATGTGCACTGAATTTCACCTACCATTTTACTGCACAGCCACTCAGTCTTACAAAATCCTTCTGTAATTATTCTTGTCCCTTCTACCTTAAATAACTAACAACAGTATATGCTGTCACATCACTGCTCACTCCATTTACCAGATCAGTGATGAATATGCTGAAATATGGAAATATATGCATTTCTCCCAGTATATAAATCAGAATCTAGAATTAGCAATGGGAGTATAGTCTCTTACACATGTATCTGCACTTAACAGAGGAGGAAGGTAGGAGACTTAATGTGAATCAGCATATTGTGTTTAGCTATGGAAACACTTTAATAACAGATTGATTTTACAGAAAATAAAATTATAGATTTTAAGCAATTTAAAAGCTTTTTAAAATAAAAAAAATTTAAATGCAATTAACAAAAAAGTCCTTTTACAAGAGTCCATCACAAACATGTTGCTTAAAATGTATTGAAAATAGCTCTGGGATGATTTCAGAATGATACCATATTGTTATTTTCTTCATAGTATGTAATTCAGCAAAAGGCAATGCAAATTCACTAAATATTCTGCAATAGCTGGATCTGTATTTTGTTATTGGATCAAAAAATTTTGGCAATGTGAAATATTTCCTAGTGCTTTACAACAATACCCAGTTTCAGTGCTGCAAATGTATCCTGCAGCTGAAATGTTACTGGATATTCGACACATTTGATTAAAAAAAAAAAATCTAAAAAAATGATATCTTGCCAGTATAACACAAACTATGTGTGACTGCATATACAAGTACTTCTAATACTCTCTAGGAATTAAAATATAAGCAAGTTTTTACTTGAGTAATTGATACAGATGCACTTGACCCCTTAACCAAACCAGCAGTAGTTTGGTACAGGCTCCAAAGGAGACAAAGGCCTAAGTCATAAATGGGCAAAGAACTCCTCTAGTTTCAGTCTGTTCTCTGAAAACACACAAAGGAGCAGAGTGACACAGTGAGCATCCATGCATATGAGCTTAGAACACCAATCATGCGATTAACACATGAAGAACGGGTGGCTTTTCCAAGACTCATTGATCAAGGAACAAAGAAAGTTTTGGGTAGAAGGAATCTCATGCATACCTTTTCCATCGCATGTAATTTGACTACAAGCCAACCACTTTATTCCATAAATATGATAGCCTAAGTGAGCCTTCTTTGAGCTCTCCCTGCTAAGCAGTTGGCTGCATGCCAGTGATCTCCCCTTGAGCTGGGATGCCTCTCAAGATTGCTCCTCGAGGCAGAGAGACCTTTTACCAATGGCAGATCTTTGGTACACAACTGATATCACGCATAACCTTGTAGTATGGTAATTTTGATTGGTGCCTTGGTAGTTTTGAATCACTGTTCAAATGATTGTGCTGTACAGTAATAGAGTGAACCTTGCCATTGAACTTTGGTAAGTTGCACTTTTATAACATCATATTAAAACCACTTTTACTAATACCTTTGACAGTGGTTCTTTAAGTGATCTAAAGCACCCATTCATGGCAGTAATAAAAACATATGTATACTAGTTGACATCTTTTTTTTGCCTTTAAAACAATTATTTTCAATTTTGTGTTTCCAATACAACTACAACTATTCAACGATAGATCGGAGTGAAAAAATTAAGTCAACATTTCTTTAAATGAGAAATGCAAGTTCAGCAGCAACAAAACATTTCACAAATCTAGATCCAATACACCTAAAAATTCTGAAAATATCTACTTGATGAATTTCAACAGTTTTTAAATGAAAAGTTATCTTCATGAAAATGTTTTGCTAAAACTTTTTTTTCTATTTAATTTCCTAAATTTTTTTTAAACGTCAGCATGACATGGAACATTTAAAAATACAGATCCTTTTTTCTGTCTTTTCAACTTTCAAAGGAACAGTGCTTAGCTCTTCTTCATACCATTAGTTCTAATATTTATTCTTCCTGTGATCAAAATAAACAATTATTTCCTTTTAGCACTGAAAAATTTCAAGGAGGTATAAAAACAGTCAAAAACAAAGGCTAAGCAATATGAAAATACCCTAAAGAATGGAAAATTGTAGACTAGGCTTCAGGCCTTCTGAAAAGAAAATGGCTGAGCTATGTCACTCACCTATGGAGCTTATTACAGGTGCTAAGTCAACCTTATCCATATGAAACTGTGCTTCAGATAGCAATTTCTTATAAGGTTACGTTATATATACAAAATTAAAATTAATCTATCATCAAGGTGACTTAATTTTACAAAGATTGTCTTCACACTCAAATGTTTGCAATGTACTGTATTTTGATGTCACAACATTTTAGTCTTAAATGCTAGAGAAAATCTCACTTTGTAATGAACTATAATTAGCTTAGTGACGTTTCAGACAGTGGTGGGTTGACCCTGGCTGTACTCCAGGTGCCCACTAAAGCTGCTCTATCACTCCCCCTCCTCAACTGGACAGGGGAGAGAAAATATAACAACAGGCTCATGGGTCGAGATAAGGACAGGGAAAGATCACTCAGCAGTTACTGTCATGGGCAAAACAGACTCAACTTGGGGAAATTAGTTTAATTTATTATCAATCCAATCAGAGTAGGGTTATGAGAAATAAACCCAAGTCTTAAAACACCTTCCCCCCATCCCTCCATTCTTCCCGGGCTTAACTTCACTCCCAATTATTCTCTACCTCCTCCTCCCGAGCGGTGCAGGGGGACAGGGAATGGGGTTGCAGTCAGTTCATCATGCATTGTTCCTGCCTCTCCTTCCTCCCCAGGGGGAAGGACTCCTCACACTCTTCCCCTGCTCCAGCGTCGGGTCCCTCTCCATGAACTTCCCCAACATGGGTCCTTCCCACAGGATACAGTTCTTCACAAACTGCTCCAGCATGGGTCCTTTCCATGGGGTGCAGTCCTTCAGGAACAGACTGCTCCAGCATGGGTCCCCACCATGGGGTCACAAGTCCTGCCAGCAAACCTGCTCCNATCCCAGAGGTGGTACCACTGTCGCTGACTGGTTTGGCCTTGGCCAGCGGCGGGTCTGTCTTGGAGCCGTCTGGCATTGGCTCTGTTGGACATGGGGGATGCTTCTAGCAGCTTCTCACAGAAGCCACCCCTGTAGCTCCCCTGCTACCAAAACCTTCCCACGCAAACCCAATACGCAGACAGAATTCAGTTAGGCAACTGTCTTCACGTGGTTTTTTTTGGAGATAAAAAGGAACTAAAATGTAGCAAAAAAGTTTGAATTGTATAAATCTGAGCCTTAATATGTCTTTACACACTTAAAAAAAAAGAGGAAATGACATTTCAAGGGGTAGCTGAGAATTTTTTCCATGAATACACTATTAATCATATGCAAAAATCTCCAGTCTTTTGTAAAGCTTGAATATATGAAAGGACTAAAAATGTTGGATTATTCAAAGTTAAAAAGAATTCATTGGTTCAGCTTTCTCAAAATGATGGTGCTTTTGATGAATAGGATTCAACTGCTGAGAATTTATTGACAAAATAATTTTTTATTCCTAACCACCTAAGATAATTATTTCTTCATCCACCAATATGTAATTAAATCACAAACCACAGTGAAACTTCTTATGCAAAGCACAAGCTGATGACAATTATGCTTGTTATACTTAGATATGATTTGAAGTCTTTCATTCAGTGTATTTGGTAAGAGTTTCAACTCTTTTCTCAGTTCACAAATTACAAAAATTTTTCCCATAAAAGCGAGATCCCATAATAAGCAGAGTTAACTCTTTTTAGTAGTTTTTAAAGTTACTTTTCATAGTTCTTAAAAGTCACCTAAGGATTTGGAGGTATCAGCCTGAAAACCACTTGAGTCCTTTTTTCAGTACGCCTGTGATTGTAGTTAGTCCTGCTCAGTCTGAGGCAAACCCAGGACTGCAACAACTCAAACGACCATCCATCTCTACATGATCTCCTAGAAGTCAGACATGGCTGAAGTTCAAACTTCTCAATAATGAAAACAAAACGGTACAGCCCCACTGGATCAAAGGAGTATTTTAGGCGATGATAGGTGAAACACCCTCAAGCTGAGTAAGGTTATGAATATAAAATATACATCAAATCTTTTGCTAGAAGGTAGAAATGAACCAAAATGGAGCTGATGACATTTCAGTCAGATGAGATGGGAATAGGATACCAGCTTTAAAAGTTGAAAGATAACTCAAGGAAAGCAGAAGAGTCAGTAGCCTGATATAACACAGTATTTCAAAACCAGATTATTTTCAAAGCTATATCAGGCTTTAAAGATACAAAAGTAACTACAAGCCTTCGTTATACTAATCTTCCAGAGAAAACAATCCCTGCTCATTCTCTGGGGATATGAATGCAGGACTTCGCATTTCCCTTTATGGAAATTCATTAAATTCAAGGTATATTTATAATGATTTGGCAGGTTAGGTATGGAAGTCTCAGCATACATTACTTTTGGAGGAAGTCAACTCAACAGGCATTTTACTAAGCAGTGCAGTAGCTACTCTCCTATCTGCACCACATCCAGATGTATGATTATGATTGTCCCTCTCTCTTGCCAGGAAGCCTACCATGAAAAAAATCTTGGAAGCAGCCCTGACTTTCCCTAGAAATCTGCTGTAGCTGTTGTTCAGTCACGTCTACTTCCCTTTGAAGAAAGCTTCAATGATACTCCATAAGTAACCAAACTAGTCAAGAATGAGCTGGATGCAAACACTTTTTCAGCATCGTCACCAGGACTTATGATTTCAACTAAAAACTGTGATTATCTGACGGACATATATATATATATACACTGGTTAAATCAGCTCTGTGGTAGTTGCCAAGTAGCTGCTTAGGTTGGAATTCATAAAGGCCTTTAAGCACCTATTGCCCACTAAAATCACTTTGAAGGGGTGATCTTCAAATGAATATTTACAACTTCCACATCAGATATCCAAAACTGGATGTATAACAAGCAACTCCTACAAATAGCTTGACCACATATCAGTTTTTGCTATTCTCAGTTTTACTGCTCTTCTTTCTTCCAAGAGAATGTATACTTATTCACACAACTGCTGCAAGAAAGTTATGTATAACTTAAAACATAATTGAGCATTAAGAATATTTTTCCCTGCTACTGACCTCGTAGTAAACTCTACCCATAATTGACTGGGCATGCCTCTCTACTTGTAAACTGTAACGTAATATATACCTCACCTCCTTTCTTGTTCTTTTTGAGCACTTCCTTACAAAAACAAAGAAACGAAAATCAATGTTTTGTGCCCATTTGAAATATGCAGTTTTTCAAAGAGAGTAAACAAGAGCATATCTGACCTTCTGTGATATATAGCATGGAAACTAAACTGATTTCAATGAAGACACAAGCAGAGTTGGAAGATCCCAACACCCAAATTAAATTTAACCAAGTCCCTTTCCCAGCCTGGTTTCTTTCAGACATGTGTTCCATGGTTAACTGCTTTTGGTGTTAGTTCTGACTGAGGCTTCTCCTACAGTTGGGGCATTTTAAAAATGTTTCTCTTTCTTTCTGATCTCTAGTAAGAATTGATCTCGACATTGATCCGTTCCCCCAGAGAAGGCACTGATAGGGCCTCTCTCCTCTAACTGACCAGCTATTTTAATGCTACTGAAATTAACTCAAGATATTGAGGCATCTTCCCCTGTGTTAAATAAGTCTGAAATTGAGCAACAGGTTTAAGAATTGTGGACACATAGATGTACATGAAAAAGCCTCCAGAGGAATGATAACTGACCACTAATGAGCACTCTAAAGTAGTGCTGCTTGTTTTACTTAAGTGGTATACTGTAGGCTGTATCAGAGGTTGCAAAAAATATTTCTTGACTCTTAAAATGCCTAGCACTCTTGAAACACCTTTGTTACCTAAACAGGCCATCCAAACTCATGCAGAGCAAACAAAATTCCATTTCTCAGAAAACCTGGAGCATATGCGGTCTACAGCTTCCCCACAAGGGGAAGAGGAGGGGCAGGTGCTGATCTCTTCTCCCTGGCGACCAGTGATAGGACCCGAGGGAATGGCAGGAAGATATGCCAGGGGAGGTTTAGGTTGGATATGAGGAAAAGGTTCTTCGCCCAGAGGGTTGTGGAGCACTGGAACAGGCTCCGGAGGGAGGTAGTCATGGTGCTGAGCCTGACAATATTCAAGAAGCATTTGGACAACGCCCTCAAACACATGGTGTGAATTTTGAGGTTGTCCTATACAGGGTCAGGAGTTGGACTCGATGATCCTTGTGTGTCCCTTCCAACTCTGGAGATTCTATGATTATATATACACGTGTGGCTACACAAATATGTATGCAAAAGTGTTTGCATTTAAATACAGAATGATCTACTAAGAACTTTCATTTTCAAATCCTGTTGGAAGTCAGTCTCTAAACTTTCCATGATTTCTTTCCAGTAACTTTCTAATCTCTGCCATTTACTGGTAAAGGCAACATTCAATCATACTGATATTGCAAGAGTCCTGCCACTGTGCCTCAGACAGATGTATTACCAGTGCATGCATGTCCTGGTTTCAGCTGGGATAGAGTTAATTTTCTTCCTAGTAGCTGGTATAGTGCTGTGTTTTGGATTTAGTATGAGAATAATGTTGATAACACACTGGTGTTTTAGTTGTTGCTAAGTAGTGCTTACACTAGTCAAGGACTTTTCCAGCCTCCCGTGCTCTACCAGGTGCGCAAGAAGCTGGAAGGGGAGGGGACACAGCTAAAACAGTTGATCCAAACTGGCCAAAGGGCTATTCCATACCATATGACATCATGCTCAGTATATTAATGGTGGGGAGCTGGCCGGGGCGAGCGTTCGCTTCTCGGGGCTGGGCTGGGCATTGGTCAGCGGGTGGTGAGCAGGTGCATCACCTGTTGTTTTGTATTGTTTTGTTTTCTTTCCCTCTCTCTCTCTCTCTTTGTTTTCCTTTTCATTACAATATCATTATTATTATCATCATCGATATTATCATTATTTTTTAATTATTATTATTATTTTATTTTAGTTATTAAACTGTTCTTATCTCAATCCACAAGTTCTCTTACTTTTGCCCTTCCGATTCTCTCCCCCATCCCACTGGGGGAGGGGTGTGAGTAAGCGGCTGTGTGGTGTTTAGCTGCCTGCCAGGTTAAACCATAACAATGAAAATATTAATGTGAAGAATATTATTAAAGGTCACAGAAAATAATTTATATCTTTTTGTAATACTGCATATTAAACAATCTTATAATGTACCATACACATAAAATCAATTTTAGCTCTTACAAAGGTGTAAGGAAAGTAGAAAGAGGCAATCTGAGCTGTAGAAACAGTAGAAGACCATGAATATCCAGGTGGATCAGGAGCAGAACCCAGTTCTTTGGTGCTGGCAGGAGTGCTGAGGCAGCAAAGTAGGATGGAAGGAAAGAGAGACTTGTGGGCTAGGGATGCTATATATTTTATTTTCTTCCAGAATATCTCTTCATTTTTTGCCATGAAACCTGAACCACTTGGAATTAGAATTGAACACATTTGTGTTTGACTTCAGGATGTTCAAAGCCTCTTCGCAGCAGTCACCACACCTCCAGCCAGAATGCTAGATATCCAGAAATCCTCCATGACAGCAGAGGTATACGGTATACACAGATATACACTGATAAATCCACAGATGCACACATGCAGCTGTGTAAAACCCACCCCATTTCCTGTGCATGAAAGGAGCAATGCAGCATGGCAATGTTCCCTGGCAGTATAAAGCTACCCCAGCACGGGCTCCATAGCACTGCACAATGTTTCTGAGTAAAAATCCGGGGTAGCAAACCCTAATCAGGACTATGAAAATACACAGGGAAGACACTATTTATCAGCATGGAATATTACAAGAATTAAGATATTTATTTAAAGGGTGAGAATCTACCTTTTTCTGTGCTACAGTCTCTAGAGTACAGTTGGCAAGACACTTGTGCATATCCTAAAAACAGAGGAGCAGGCAGGGTAGTTACCTGTTTTCCTATTTCATTCTCCAGTAATGACTAGAATTAGAAATGCCTGTTAATTAATGTATTACAGGTCCTAGAATACTAACAATGAAAATTAGTGTAACTAGCTAATTGTGGTTTGTTCAATAAGCAAACTGTGGAATTCATTAGCTGGAATATTTTTGCTTCTTACACTCTACAGCAAGGATCAAACCTTTGAAAGAAACATCAGCATTTTAAGTTATCTTACACTGCAAGGGTATCATTAACTGTTTTTTGTGTGTTTGTTTTTGGTTTTCTAGTGTGGGCAGAAAGGCTGAAGTAGATGGAAAAGCAGTTTTTTCTCCCAAGTTTCCTTCTTGCTGTCTTCCCTTGATGGCAGCAATAGCAGCTACATTGATGTAGAAGGATACACTTGACATCATCATGTTAACAGTTGGTCTACTCTGTTCATTTTCACCAAGGCCTGCTGGGTAATTTTACTGAGGTCAAGTTATTTTTACGAGAGCCTCTCAGCAGGAGGGAGGGCACTCCATGCCATCTTTGAAATTCACACTATGCTGGCACGTTGCAGCTGCTTTCCCAGAGACTGGAAGAATAATCAGCACTGCAGGATCTTCTGCAAAAATCAGGGAAAGACAAGTTTTAGCTCTCTGGAGAAGTACAAGCAAAAGGTATTCACTGCATGGATCTGAACCAGCATTCATCTTTTCTGCAGCCAAGGGAGTTCAGTAAAATGTCCAAATCTAACCTGAATCTAGCAATTATTCAGAATAGAAAAGTGCTGACCAAGACACCAAGCATCAGCTGTGATTTCTTTCATTTAAAAATGAAACAAGTAAAAAAAAGCCACTGAATACCTCACCAACAGGATAGAGGAAAAAAAAAAGGTATACAGGCATGAGTAGCTGAAATGATTATTTAGCTAAGTCCAAACAAGGCTCAGTCATATTGGTTATCTGTTCCATCTTAATATAATAGCTGCTGGTTTTTTGCTTAACTGGTGTACAACTGGGCTGAGAGTTCACATCTAAAGTAGAGAAGCACCAGATATAGGAGCTAATGCATTAGTGGTGTTTCTCTTTGTCATGTCCTGTGGTCATGGAAACTGTAGATCAGAAGGTGACTGTGAAACAATTACCACATACCAAAAAAAAAAAAAAAAAGAGAGAGAGAGAGAATAAAACAGCTGGATGTAGTCCTATACACACAAACAAATGACCAACCAAAATAAAGGAAAAAAAAAAAGCAAGAATGATTATCCAAAGCTTAGCCTAATTTTCAGTTACAAATAAAAACCATTGCAGTAACACTGGCTCTGTTGTGTGGGGTTTTTTTTTCCTGAAAAGATTCACAACTGTTTGGTAAATAAAAAGTTTGAAAAATACTCATTTACAGAACCCCTAAATATCAGTGGATGCTAATATTGGTTCTACCACTCTTGGTAGATTATAATTATTCTTAAGTTAGCATTTAAAAGGAAACTACAACTTATTTAAAGAATTTATTATTTTCATGCAAAACTCATGAATCTAATGGAAAAGCGAAAGATCATCAGTCACATTTTAGTGAGAGAATTTGTATCAGCTTTCACAATACTAACACGAGTGATAATAACGAGTGCACTCCCTCAGAATTTTCAGTGACTAAGACATAGGTTGGCTTCAGGAAAAAGCACTTCCATTTTATCCCCACAGATTTTTCTAAATCCATCATGTAACAATAAAACCACAGCTTTTGTACTTTCTTGTATACAAAAGTCAGTCCTGAAATGTAAAAGTAACAGCTCAACAGCACCAATTTAGAGACTATCAACTGTTCACATTTAAAATGTTACTACTCTTATGTTTCCATCTCAGCAGTTTACTGCATTGCCAAGGAGGTTTATGGTGATGGTGTCCAATTGCTATTTATGATCTCTGGCTTATACACCACAAGAAGCGAAGTTCCAAGAATTATCACTCCACTCCAGTACAGGAAAAGAGAATTTGATTTTGCTGATAGCCATGTTATACTCAAATGAATGGATTATTATGATTTATTAGAATGATTTTCAGAACATTCAAAAAATCTGAATTGGACTTTTCTAGATCTCCCAGCAGCACTCCTTCACTAGCCACAGGGGAGAATGTAAGTTTGAATCATAACGCACTATTGTAAGGCTTGTTGTCTTTGGAGAACGGATCATCCCAGTTATGAA
The DNA here is from genome assembly GCA_013389945.1 of Fregata magnificens. NCBI lineage: Eukaryota > Metazoa > Chordata > Aves > Suliformes > Fregatidae > Fregata > Fregata magnificens. The sequence goes on along the minus strand of WAAD01011260.1, from coordinate 25,901 downwards.
GCATGTACACACAGTGAACCTCCTGTAATTTTAGCTGAGAGTGACAGACCATTTCTTCTGTACACCTAATGCTATCCTTGGCCTAGACTGAAAGGCAACAAAAATTTTTGAACTTCCTATTGAGTTAAAACTTCCTTGCAGTCCCACAAAAACTTTATAAACTTATTCTCCAAGATCTGCTCTACCATATATTTTTTAAAAACCTGTTTCTGTAATGGGCCATTCCTTCACTGTGAGCAAGCACGGGGATTTACTGCCCAGGTTGGAGCTGGAAGTGGCAAACACACCAGCTTTGGTACATGCCCACAGACTTTGGACAGTCTTTCTGTCCTGGAACAGGGGCTTCTCATCTCCAAAGACACAGTTTGTATACCCCAAACAACATGCTTTTCCCACATGCTTTTGAGAAAGTTGTGAGTCTGGCAAGGAAAAGGCCAGAGGCAGACCTCATGCCTCTGTCAGGGCTCAGCCTCCAGGCACAGGCATTTCCCTTTCCCTTTGTCCTACATCACTTTGTTCCTCCCTCCATCAAAAGGTCTTTGTATTTTAGAGCATATCTGAAAACTCATTGGGTATTCTGTTTACAATGTTATCTTGCAGAGCTCTAATTACTAATATATTTACCATTCTGAGCCTAGAATTCAAGCCTTTTGACAAATTACTAATCACAGAGATGAGAAGACCAAAAATAACAAAATGAAAAGCTTACTTGTGGCCATGGACATGTTAATATTTGTTATTCAGCAGTTATAGTTTTTGACAGGAATACTAACACAAATCATGCAATGGGAAAGTTTCTGCATGAGAACTTATTTTCTGAGTGACATGTAGATTAGTAGGAGCCCTCCTGCTTCTCTTAGCTGTGCATCAGCTTCCCTTCAGCCAATTTTGTTGAAAGAACAAATCAATGCCAACTTACTTTCCCCACTGATCTGGCCTGCTCTAGTCTGCTTGTTAGAACTGTGTAGGAAAAAGCAAACAAAATTCTTTACATCATATTTTAAAGTAGGAGAGTAATAAATTTAACAGACTTTTTCTAAAAAAACCCCAAAGATCTCATAAACTAACGTAGGCAAACCCAGGTTTTCTTTTTCTCTCCCTTGATATTGAACAAAGAGAACATAATCTTTCCGTACACCTTCAGTCACTGTGCTGAGCATGTCCAACCTTCTGAAAATTTTGCTCACTGACAAAGAAAATAAATCTAAAGAAAGTCATTCCTAAACTACAATTATTTCATCTTATTTCATTCATTGGCAAAAGAAAAAGGAAAAGAAAAAGAGAAGGGGAGAAAGGAAAGGGGGAAATATGTTAAAATGCAAAGGCCCTTCCAGAAACTTGAAAAACCTATAGGCAATTGCTGTTCAATTACAGTTTCCCAAACTGACTGTCCCACTACAACTTAGAGGCATTTCCTCCAGCCTGTATTTCCATCAATTGCTTATGAACATGTCAGTGAACAGGATACTAAGCTTTATCCAAATTTCCAGTACAGCACATTGACTGCTTCTCCTTAGAGCCTAAGCATTCCATCAAAGAAAATCAAATCAGTTTGATACTATTAGTTCTTGATAAATCTGTTTTGGTTGTTTCTTAAAGCCTTATTAGACTCATAAGTATCTGGTCATTGTTAACCTTTTTGCAAAGACGGGAGGAGGAAGGCTTTGAATGCTTCCTCCCTGGCATCTACTGTTTTTCTCTCCCATTAATTGACAGCCTGACTCATTTCATTGTTCTCTTTTTCATCGAATATATTTATGAACCTCTTCCTTTCTTTACCCCTGGTAAATCTCAATGCACTCAGCACTTTAGCCTGGCTCATTTTAATGCTAAAGATTTTTGACAGCCTATGAGAGTCATCTGCCCTTTTTTCCATTTTTGTATGTCTCCTTTTGTATTAAAGGTATCACGACACAGCCAAATTACCTGTGGGAAGAGAAGGAGAGCAGGGAACAGATATGACAGTCTTGCTAAGCCCTTGGAGCCGTAGCACAGAAGAGCTGATATCTAACAAGCCTTGGGCCTGAGAAAAGCAGCGACACCGAAGGTGGAATGCTGATGTGGCAAGCAGGAGAAACCGTAAAAGATAAACAGAAGAATCCGCGAAGGTCAAGGGGAGGTTGGAACAGAGAAGAAGTCAACAGTGGAAAGTTTTAAGGGGGAACGTATATGGGCAGAGTTGATATTTTGGGCTATGTATAAAAGTATGTAGGGAACAATAAACGAGGTCTCACTTGGAATGAAAGTTGAGTCCGTGTCTTAATATGCTGCAATTACCTTTCATTATCTTCTTTCTTTCCCCTGCTTTTAGACAGTTGGTTCTTGTGCCAATACAACCTGGGTTAGTCATGCTCAGATTCATTTATCTGGACACTTTTGTACCATCAGTGAATCTTGGTTTGTCAATTATTTCTCATACAGTCCTCCTGCAACACTGCCTGCTAACTCAGTGGCAGCAGTTTGAGGTGAGAGCGCTGCTCAGCCCACCAGATGTTCTGAATAAGCCTTTAGATAGCTGTTGTTCAAATCCCTACTATAACTATAATTTTACCTGGGAAGCAGCATAATATGTGACAGTTTTAAATTCTCACTAAAAGTGCAGGCAAACTGTGATACTATCTGGAAATGAAATTTTAGATTTAAGAACTTTGAGTCTTATTAAAAGCATATTACAACCCAAGGTAATTGTTTCAGTTGAGGGCATAACTAGTGCTTTGTTGGTAAAACCCAGACTAATTAACTGTCTCTGCCAGCTTCAGTTCTTGACCAAGGTCCAAATACTATGTATTTTCTACTAATTTTAGTAATTTGGATTGTTATTGTTCAATGACTGCAAATCACCCGAGCCCTCAGAGACAAATATTTGGCTACATACGGCAGTGCCACCTGTTAATTCCTGTTCTTTCTTTATTACTAATACAAAACCTATTGGGATGGATAAGATGACCGCTAGCACCAGACACATAAAAAGACTGATAATTTTGTGAGAGTTACTTTTTTATTCAGGATTGCAGATGACTAGGGGTAGCTAAACAAACATCAGTCAGGAACATATGTTAGCTGTTACTTTATTGCAAACCTCCTTGTGAATATGTGAACTGAAACATAGATTTGATGTTCATAGACTGATGACAGCAGACTCTCAGATGTAAAAAAGATACAAAGCAATTTTGTTTACTGCAGATGGCCTATTGCATAGGGCTACTCAGATGGGACTCAGTAGAGGTCGTTTCTGTTACATCAGTGATTTGCTCTGTAACCTGTTGTTATATTATTTCTTTCCCCTCTCTGCCTTTGATTAAGGGAAAAAGATTACCTCTGCCTGTGCATTTGTATAGCACAGGTCCAAATTGGGCCTTGATCTTAGAGAAAACAAAATAATGAAAAAATTGTCTCCCCAATCATACAAAAATATCCTTTCTGTATAGTGATACAGCAATGCTGGCTGTTAGCCGATAAACCTATAGTAGCTGCTGTATATCTGCAATACACAATAAACAGGAGAAATCCAGTTATGTCAATAGTAATACTTAACCACTGCAGTAAATACATGCCTTATCTCAAGCGCCGTGCCAGAAAACTGCTTCTATCTGTGATGTATAAAAAAGCAACAATTACAGTCATTTAATTGATCTGATATAAGTGTATCTCTGAAGCTAACATATACAGAGATATCATCACCTAATCTATTAGGACAGTATTGACATTTGCAGGAATTGCTTTCTGAAGATTAAGATGAAACAAAGTTGGGATTGATTTAAGTATTCAAAAAGGTTTTATTCACTGGTTTTACACTGTAGCAACTGTCAGTTCTGAAAGTCAGATGGATTTAAATTGATTTGAAATAGAGTTGTTATTTAATTATCCAGCACAATTGCTGTATATGAAACTTATTGATTACAGTAAGAGGCTCTCTGTGGCAAAAAGCTTACAGCAAAGAGAGATGGAAGTCAACACATGAGAGGAGGACTGTTAACAGGCTGATGCAGAATGAAGACATACAAGACTAAATCACCAAGGAGTGTGTTTTGAAGTTCTTGTGCATTTCCAGATTGGCTAAGGATTAAGAGCTTTATGCAAAAAAATAGATTGAATAATTTCTAGGAAACTGAAATAATTTAGACTTCAAAGTGGAGCGGCAAACTTAAAAACATCAAGCAGCGGAAGAAATCACGCTCTTTTAGAGTATCTTAATATTACGGCTATTTCAGAAGATGCAGAAGTCTAGACTTTAATGCTCTCCTCAGACCAAAGGGGTACAAAAAATGCCTTCCTCAGCCTGTACCTCTGTAGAGGCACTGACGCAGCATGCCTTGGTTCTGGAACCCTTATTCTTGACTCCTTTTCACACAGGGCATCAGTATCATTGGGATCAGGTGAGAAAGTCACCCATGGCAGAACATCCAATGGAGCTTTCTTGAAAGTATGTGTGTGAAGGGAAGAGGGCAGGAAGGTGGCACTGAGTGTTTGGGTGCTTCTGTCCCCAGATTGATGACTGGTGTCATCAATATTTTCAGTGATGATACAGTACCTAATTCTGCAAATGTGTTCTAAAAGGCCTCCTAAATTTTGAGCCTCTCAGGGATTTACATGACAGAAAACCTGGATCTTTTTTTCTGGATAATCCAAATCAGGCTTCAGTCACAAGATGTTCAGCTTTGTCACAACTGAGGCAGCTTTGACACACCAACAAATGAAATTATAAGAGTCTGAAGA
>WAAD01011260.1:1117-14753 GCA_013389945.1 Fregata magnificens | reverse complement strand
ACTGGTCTGACTATTAAAGACTGAGGCAAAGAAGGCATTAAGTGCCTCAGTCTTTTCATAGTCTTTGGTGACAATGTTCCCCCCCGCATCCACCAGAGGATGGAGATTCTCCCTGGCTCTCTTTTTGCTGTTAATGTACTTGTAAAAACATTTTATGTTACAGAGAGACAGCTAACCAGCAAATAAGATGTTTCAGCTTGGTCAGCATTAACAAATTAAAAACCAAAACAGCTCAGGAAACTGGAGATAAATCCATCCTTTCAGTCCAGTGGGAATGTTTTTTCCTTAGCATTTTCAAAGAAAATATTGGGGTAAAAAAAATTAGATTCTGAACATTTTGTGTTCATTCAACAAAGACATAACTGAATACCTTTTTTTGAAAAAATTGCATCAGTAAGAATAAAAAAAAGAAAAAGATACAGAGATACCAATACAGATCAGAAAAAATTAAAAAGACATAAATTTCTTGGTAGACAAAACAAATGTCTGAAACTCATGCTGTTGTGTTTAAGCAAAGCTGATTTGCTTGTCTGTAGCTCAATATTAAGCTGTAGATTAGTTTTGCAATATAATTTATATAATCAGCTTCTGAATTTAGCCACATCTATTTGGAAGAGATGGGGAAAATATTCCTTTTAGCACTCAGCAGTTCCAAATTTCTCCAAAGCCTATGGTGATGAATACCAGGTGACTCCTGCCTTAGAAATATGAACCCAGACTTTGCTGATGAACCTGAAAACTTTCCAAGATATTTGGAGACCACCTACAGTGAATCTGTGCTTGACCTTGAGTGGAAAAATCTCAGGGAGGCTACCTCAGCACGCAGTACAAACTTCAGCAACAGAAAATTCTGTCCTTTACAAAAGCTGTGGGACCAAAATTACACACAGAAGCATGAAAAAGTTGCATGGAAGCAGACAGAATTACATGGACATTGAAATGGCAAAATATTTGGGGCTAAGTTTCATAGCATATAAGCAATTGTGATTATAAGTGCTTACACTAAGATGAATGGGGAATAAATAAGTGGGCATGTAAACAATTACTTGTTTAGAGACTAATAATCTCGCTTCTCCTATGTGATGGTGTCACAAGAAATCTGTTAAGATTAACATAAGGAAATGTTACATGTACACACAGCCACAACTCTTTATTCCCAATCAACTCAGATCTTGGCCTGCCATGGGCAGCCCACCTCGGGTGCCTGTCGCCCCTGCTCCTATCGGGGAGTTCAGCTACAGCACAAATCTCTCCATGAGCTGGGGATTACAAGGCTGCTTCTTCCCTCTGTCCCAGTGATCCCAGAGCCATCCCCCTTCACCAAGGTCTGTGGAAACAGGCAGACCCCTGCCCTGTTTCAGGGAGAACAGTCACTTAACCACGCTTTTCTGTAAGCTGCTGGTAGCAAACCCAGCCTGGCATAGCTCAAAGCTTGTACTGCAAATTATCTATTTGATGTGGCCAATCTCCATGTGATATGGCAAGAGGTTTGATAAGCTTTCAAATATTTTTAAAACGTGGAAGAGGAGAGCTAAGAAGACAAAACAAGGTGCTCAGGTCTAGCACAGCTCTCACACCACAACTGTTGAGCAGCTATGGCTCTTACCACAGCTAATAATGTCAGCAGATCTGTAGAGGTAGACTGAAGATCTGCTTCTTCCCCTGCAGACTTCATCTGCAGTTGAGTGGGCCTAATCAATAACCCTGCAAGAGTGAGAGAGAATTTAATAGGTTCAAAGGACTTTGCTCGAAACTTCTCTTTTTTGTACCAGCATCCCAGCTGAAAATACAGTGCATGCCTATTTTGCTCATCATAGTTTTATAAGTTACAGTAGCCTGAGGCAGTTTTTTCCTCCTCCCCCCTCCTCAAATGCAATGAATTCATCTGCAGGGTTTTGCAGCATCTGATCAATATTTACTTAGCAAGACAATTTTAACAAGAACAAAAATATTCTCTCTCATGCCCTGACTTTCTTTTTTTTAAACTTGTCAAAATATCTATGTGGTTCTAAAGCAAGCCTTAAAGCCTTTAATGAGGAAAGGGAAGTAACAGAGAATTTGGAATTGATTCATTTTGAAATGTTCACAGTTGTTCAGACTACAGCTCACACAGAATAGAGTTCATATTCTAAATAATTATTTTCCTTACCAAGCTGTAAAACCATTCACACAGTGTTGAAAATTTATCTTCTGAAATAGATAGCGTATTTAAACTCAACTCCTTCTTTACAGATTGCTTGTGATAAAAATGCGATGGCAAACAGTTGCAATGGGCTACCAAAATGTCTTTTTTTTTGGCATTTTTGTATTAGATCTCCTGTATGCACATATCTAGTCCTTCAAATACATTCCTCTTAGACAACGCTTGTTAAAAGAATATAACCAATCTGTTGACTATGCTGGGTGGCATGGCAGGATTTTTGTGAAGCTTGTTTTATACTGAAGAAGGAAGCGTGCATGGGATTTGCACAGAGCCTTATGAAAATAATCTCTGATGACAGTGACAGTAGTTTGGAAATACAAAATAAGCTCCTTGTCAAAAACAGTTTTTCTTGATGTTTTAAATATTCTTCATGTCAAAAGAGAGTTAATTATAGGCACATATCATTTAACACTATGAAATTGGATCACAGTAATTTCTACTAGAAAAAAAGTCAAGAAGAGGTATGTAGTGGTGTTTAGCTATTGAGAAGATTACAAATTTAGAAGAATATTGCCTTTAGGTAGACTTTTTCAAATTTTGTAAAATGTTTCTTTCCTTTAGTATAAATCAGCCTCAGAAAACTACAAATACCGTTTTCACAGTGTCAAAACTTTTTAAGGGGTAACTGAAATATTACTGATTCTATCCACCACTGATTTTATCCACTACTGTTTTAAAAGAGCAGCCAAGTCTTTTAAAACCAATTTTGTAACTGAGATGCTATTTAAAAGGATAAGGTTTCTCTTACTACACTGAGAAAAGAAAATGCAAAACCTTATACTGCTTATAAAAAAGCTCTAGGGAACTCACAGTGTCTAGAATGACAGAAATAAATAAAAAGGAATGTTTGACCTTACACATTCCTTCCTTCAACCGCTGACCTTGATCTCCCCTTTCGCCCTAGTTTTTTTGCTAGACATGGATCCAGAGAGGCTCACTGAATCAAAATGCCTTGCAATTATTAATTTGTGTGATAATTAGCATTTTGGACCCATTATTCAAAAGCATCCACAGTTCAGGGCAAACCACAAGCCTAAACTCCAAACAGGCTTCAACAATTTTTCAGGAGGGTTTCCAGAATGGTTCCAGAGAAGATACTTATAAATATATCTTACATACATCTGTGCTGTGAATGTTCTGCATGCCCTCCGCTCACCAAGTTACATGGACAAGAAAGCAGCTATTTCTGATGCTAGTCTTAGAATAAGATTTTGGTTTTTAAAACAAGATATTTCCTAGTATTTTAGATGCTGTGAGCCTTCTTGAGTTCTGCAGTACGATATTGCCCAGAAGCTAATTGCGGATTCAGGAAAGTGACTTGAAACACGGCAGAGACTAGACCAAGAGTTAGTGGTAGACCTTTCAGTGATCTGCTGAAAATTGGTTATTATTTGTCAAAGTCAGTGTGGGATAGAGAATCAGCTCTGAAGTTTCACTGGACTTTCTCCTACAGTTTTGGGCATCAAATAAGAGTGTGTAGTTTGGAAAATGCCACAGGGTGAACACGGAGGTCGTCCTCAGTGGTAAGAGACTAAACTGTAAAGGTTCAGTCTGTAGGACTCATCCATTGGAGAAGAAAGTACAAGAAAATGGGTTAATATATTTTTTAATGTTCCAAAACCTTTAGAAGATAACAACAAAAAAATGAATTGAGAACCAAGAGCCCACTAAACCTATGCGTAATGAATGATTGCTTCTCTCTTTTACTTCACATATTTGACCCTCAGTTGCATTACCAGATCAAGACTTAACACCCACAAAGAATCCCCAATTGCTATATTCTGTGAAGTATAAACCTCTTCGGGATGTTGAATTTCTACAGCGGTTATTTTCCCACAATAAAGATAGGCATTTAAAGTACAGCAAGGCACCTAAACTTCTAACAAAATTCTTTTGGGCATCTGGAATCATTCCCTGAAGACTAGCTTGTTTTAAATGCAAAAAGAATGTTCTGCAGAGTGACAGTGAGAGTCTCCACACACATCAAGTTCACGAGGCCATGAAGCACCAAGATTTTATAGGGAATATACTGAAAAAACACAAGCACCAAAGAGAGAAAGCCTGCATTCCTGTAGGCATGAGGGAGAAGTGACTATTGTTTAAATGTTTTTGAGCCCTTAGGAGCTTGTTCTCCCTAGAGATAGATTTCTTAAAGAAATTAGGGATGTGTTGAATCATGTCCTATGCTCTCAGAGTCCTGATAGGTTTTTGTATCTTATTTGTTTAAAAAAACCCTGTTCTGCTACACTGCTATAACAAATCTCTTTCAGAATAAGGGGATTTTTAGGCAAGGTTTATTGGAACTGAAATGAAGACTTAGTCACAACATAACAAATCATTTTCATTCCTAGCATTATGTAATTAGAAAGCACATTTCATTTCAGTTAGTTGCCATCCATCTTTTTTCCCCCTTCTTGCCCAGCCAAAGCTGACAATGCAATATAATTGAAAACATTAGTAAATAACTGCTTGAAAATAGATTTCTTGAAGAGCTTTTAGTCCGGATTTTTCTAAAACAATGATCGCCACTCAGAGATAATATGGGAAAGCATTAGGATACAGTACTTCATTATCTGATTTTCAATCAGTGGCTAAAAAGGTCAAAGCCTCTCCTCTTTTTTCCTTCTTTTACATAAAATGTATTCCCAGGCAAGTCTGTCCCTTAAAGGTCAGATATTTTTCTGCCCTTGGCCACTTTAAAGTTTGAACCAAACACTAAGTCCAAACACTAACTCTTACTAGGTCCATCATGTCAGTAATTCATGTTTATTTCAGCAAGCTGCATTTAATCTTTTATACTAGAAGTTCCCAATCTCTGCTGGTGCCTGCAACACATATTCAAGCAGCTTTGTCCAGCCTGCCCATATGTAGTTATCTCTGGTGAACTCAAAGATAGTGGGTGAGGAAATATAGGTGTGTGCTGGGATGAAAGCAAATGACAATTTGCAATTACAACACACAGTTGAAAGCTGGGAACAACCAGGAATGGGAGGTTACAGTCTTACTTTGTAAGGTGAATGAAGACAGACAGAAAAGGAAGAGGTAGAGCTATGCTTTGGCATAGGGTTTACCTGTAACTTATATCGCAATATGAATACCACAGATACACCTGCAAATCTTTTTCCTATATCTTTAAAATTTTCAAATCTTTCCTGTCTATCAGCTCTTCACCCATGAGAAATGTGTACTTAAAAATGTGCTTATATGGCTCATCAACAGGTGGATCATTGTTTGCCTTCAATGAGTTAGAGACAATATTTTGTAACTTGTATTAAAGAAGTTGACAGTAGTTTCTATTAGACCTTCCCATTATGTTAACAACTTATGAATTCAGTGCTAGAGATACCAGAAAGTATATATTCACATAAGTGTGTGTGTCTAAATACTCATGTACCCAGATATATTTACATTTTTTATAAATACAGGTAATTCCTTTCAGGCATGAAAGAGAATGAAGGTCACACTTTCAGAGAATTCAGCCACTTCAGTAAATATTCTGTCATAAGACACGTAAGCAATGAAGTGACATTCAATTGTATTTGTGGCAGCTTGACCCTGGCTGGACTCCAGGTGCCCACTAAAGCTGCTCTATCACTCCCCCTCCTCAACTGGACAGGGGAGAGAAAATATAACAACAGGCTCATGGGTCGAGATAAGGACAGGGAAAGATCACTCAGCGGTTACTGTCATGGGCAAAACAGACTCAACTTGGGGAAATCAGTTTAATTTATTATCAATCAAATCAGAGCAGAGTAATGAGAAATAAACCCAAGTCTTAAAACACCTTCCCCCCATCCCTCCATTCTTCCCGGGCTTAACTTCACTCCCAATTATTCTCTACCTCCTCCTCCCGAGCGGTGCGGGGGGATGGGGAATGGGGTTTGCGGTCAGTTCATCACACGTTGTTCCTGCAGCTCCTTCCTCCCCAGGGGGAGGACTCCTCACACTCTTCCCCTGCTCCAGCGTCAGGTCCCTCCCACAGGAGACAGTCCTCCATGAACTTCTCCAACATGGGTCCTCCCATGGGCTACAGTTCTTCATGAACTGCTCCAACGTGGGTCCTTTCCATGGGGTGCAGCCCTTCAGGAACAGACTGCTCCCGTGTGGGTCCCCACCATGGGGTCACAAGTCCTGCCAGCAAACCTGCTCCAGTGTGGGCTCCTCTCTTCACGGGTCCACAGGTCCTGCCCGGACCCTGCTCCAGCGCAGGCTTCCTACGGGGTCACAGCCTCCTTCTGGCATTCACCTGCTCTGGTGTGGGGTCCTCCACAGGCTGCAGGTGGGTATCTGCTCCACCATGGATCTCCATGGGCTGCAGGGGGACAGCCTGCCTCACCATGGTCTTCAAAATGAGCTGCAGGGGAATCTCTGCTCCGGCGCCTGGAGCACCTCCTCCCCCTCCTTCTTCACTGACCTTGCTGTCTGCAAGAGTTGTTCCTCTCACATATTCTTGCTCCTCCCTCCAGCTGCAACTGCGCAGGTTTTTTTTTTTTTGTTCCCCCTTCTTAAATACGTTATCCCAGAGGTGGTACCACTGTCGCTGATTGGCTTGGCCTTGGCCAGCGGCGGGTCCGTCTTGGAGCCATCTGGCATTGGCTCTGTCGGACGTGGGGGATGCTTCTAGCAACTTCTCACAGAAGCTGCCCCTGTAGCTCCCCCACTACCAAAACCTTGCCATGCAAACCCAATACACTATTTTAAATGTCTGTGGTTAAAACCTGCTCTGTTAGTATATGAAAATATTACAGTTGTCTTGTGGAAATATGGCTATGATTTCCCTATCCCCAATTGGTGTTGCTACTACATATTAATTCTGTTTCTTCCAGTAGAAGAAAAAAATTTAATTATTTTTTGCACTTGAGACTTTGAATTTGAAACTTCTTTTGTTCTATATGCTCTCTCCTTTTTCCGTTTCACCTGCCTGATATACTGAACTAGATAAAAGCATTAGTAGAGTCATTCTCATTAAGAAATTACCTGCCGCTCTCAGAGATTCCCTGAACAAAAAGAAAACAAAACCCAAGAACAAAGCAATGGAAAAAGACTAAAGCTAGAGGTTTCCCTCTCTTTCTATCTCTTGACAAAAGCAAGGAAGTAAGACGACTATATTCCCCATCTTGGGTGAAACCCAGGATGCTAATAACAATATTCGTGATCTGGCTTAATGAAGCCAGATTAAATTGTAGTTTAAATTCAATTGTACTTGCTAGATTGTGGGTTTATCAGACAACTGAAGTACAAGGCACACATTTTTGTAACTCATTAGATTTCAAAACTAAAACTAAAGACTTGGTGAATCAGATCTTTGGTGTTGAAACAGTTCTTAAGGCCAAAGGTAAACTAATACTTAGACTATACATCTTTGCCACACTGAGGTGTGAATTATAGAAAACAATCACATGAATATTTGTAACACTGTCTGATATGCCCAGCAAAGACAAAATTTTTCCCTAGATTTGGGTTTTTTTTAGAAATTATTATTAAACTGAGAAGGAAGAAATTAGCTTGCTAAGGACAGGATTTTCTGTTAAATCAAAGAATCTGGGTGGCACTCTTTTAAGTTTTGTAATTATAGAAAATCCATACACAAACCCTTCCCCAATTGTCATTGTCCTCACATCTCATTCAATGGTTAGTAATGAATGTTTTCGCTAATGTAAACGTGTTTTACATGGTTCTCAACAGATGGTATGTTGATGAGGACTTTATGCAGTAAATCTGAATGGTTAGTACTTGGGCAGAGTGAAACGTGCGTTGTATGATGGGTTTAACATCAGACAGCTAAACATTAAGTTTTTCTAGGTCTGTCATCAGGAAGTGGCATTTAAAGGACCTTTGGACATCAACTGCTACCAGTGCAACAGTGATAATCCATTAGTAGAGAGGTTAAATCTTACTTTCTTGCTGGATTTAATTATCAAGAGTCAGAGTAACCCTCCTACAGATGCATTCACTCTCCTGAGATCCCCAGGGAGATGGGGAATAGATAGAGGAAGACTTTGCTTCCAAACAGCAGTTTTTACATGAAAAGGGAATGCCTGACAGAGGCAAATTATCTAAGAATCAGACCCATTTCTGACACCTGAACAGATCATCCTGGCAGTTCAGTTCACAGTCCAAAGAAAACATCTTGAAGCTAAGCCAAAGCAGCAGGTAGCTATTGCTGTTTCATTTCACAGCATCTCTTTCCAAGCACAAGAAAACTTGTTTACTTTGACTTTGATTACAATGAACTTGATTTTACTTCATTATTAAAGTGTGTTTGGGGAAAAAGTAATTTCAGGTTGGCTTGGCAAACACTAGAATATCTCATCCCTTAAGGGACTGGTAAACTCTATACTACACAATTCTTTGTCAAACACTCCCTTTGGGAAAGATGTTTCCATGAGGGTGCTAGACCTACTTGAAGGCTGATTATGTAGGCTGGCAGGCTCAGTGGGAGGCAGCAGGAAAGGTCTTGTATTTGCCAGGCATTAAGCAAAACTACTTTTGTAAACAGGAAACACGGAAGAGAGACAAAAATCAGAGACCTCAGGAACTCACAACATACACACTTTCCTATGGAAACTGTGTTTTCAGGGGCATATAACTTTGCTAAATTTTAGTTCTATTTTTTTTATTATTATTATTACTGAGGCTTATTTTAAAAAGGGCACAACATTCAGAGAATCAGACTAGAAAAAACACACGGTTTTTATAATGTCAAATGGATGTAAAATTGTATCAGCATGTAAAATTGTATCGGCATGTAAAATTGTATCAGCACAAGTCTCAAATGCTTCATTTCTTAGAGCATCTCTCAATAGTTATTCTGGGTCAGCAGGATGATTTTTGCCATCCCCATGAAATGAGCCATAAACCACTGAAAGTTGTGTTTGCATAAATTCCAGAGCGGCTTCTCAAAGCCAAAGCTTGCCAATATTTTCTGAGTAGAACATGTTCAATATGATAACACACCAGCAAGCAGAATAAATCCTATGGCTGACCTGTAAAAGATGAGGCCAAATTCCAGATGTAGTGATATCTTTCAGTTCTGACAGCTGAATCATTTAGTGTGGAGCTCAAATGTAGTGTTTTATATAAATCTGATTAAGAGACTGTGATCTTGGGTATTTTTTTTTTCCTTTTTCCTTTCAATACTCAGTTGTTATTTTTAATATTTTGTGTATTGTGTGAGGGTGGTAGACATGCTGACTTTGTAATAGCCTCTAAAATGTGGCCTTGTATCGATACTTTCTTCCAGCAAGAAGAAATCTGAACTTTCTGGATATTTTCCAATCTTAAAAGGTCTTTGATGTTTTCCTGAGTGAGGCACCCAAGGATAAGGAATTATTTGTAGTGGCAAAGTATTTTCTGGTTAGAAGTCACACATAGAAAATTATTCCAAATATTAGAAATAATTAATAGGTTAGAAGCAAGGTGACAACTCAAACTACTGTTTTAGCAAACAGGTATGAACTCTTGGAGCATTATCTGACTGAAAGATAAGTAAATAATTAGACTCAATTCTGAGAGTGAGACTTCTCCCACACAAAAGCTATCTATACTGTTATCTCCCACTATAATAGCTTAGCAAAAGAATAAAGCAGAACTGTTTGCACAAGTGATCATCTTAGTGCAGACATTGCCACAGGCCAATTTAGCTGGAGATGGAAGTATTTCTAAACAAACAAAAGATAATAGCAATAACCTGATATTCTGGTCTTTCCCTGCGTTCTAGCCAATTTCTTCTGTATGTTTCCCCTTCTGGTTTTGTTATCGGTTAGAAAGTTACCCCATTAGCATCTGGGGAAGACATACAACTATAATAGAGTCATTGTTCAATAGTTACTTTATTATAAAATATTTACAATTTTACAGCATTTAGAGCAAAATAAAAATTTTACTCATGGAATCCTGTTTAAAACAGTGTTAAAAGGCCCCTCAATAGCAGATATAACTCATCCCTTTGTCCCAGGGCAGGATCAGCAACAGTAATTATGTTACTCTCCAGTCCAGCTATCTTAGTTTGCTGTTTGTTTTCTAGATGTACTTGCAGGCAGTTACCCACTGCTGGTCACTTACCTCCATGCAAAAGGACAGTCCTGGCCAGCACCTCTCCTTTCTTATATGGAGAAATCCACCCGGTAGCTTAGACCAGTGCCTCTCAGGATGTGGTCACACAGCATCAGGGCTACATAGACCATATTTTATGAATTCCTGCTCAGACCTGTTATTGAAGACCTCCAACAGTGAGGATTTAATAAACTCCATATGCAACCTGGATTAGTGCTTAATCTTTAAACAGTTTCTCCTAACTCCTTTCCTTGCTACAAGGTAAAAGTCTTCCTCTGGGCCTACCCACCATAGACCGAAACAAAAACCAGTCTTGTCTGAAGCCTTTGTCTCCCAATTACTCAGCCCTTCCTTTTCCCCAGGCCATGTTTCTCTAAACCTTCTCTGTGCTCTCCTCTGGACTTCCCTTAACACCAATGCGCAGTGTGAAAGGCTGTATCTTGTATGTGCTCGTCCAGTTCATCCATCACAATCTGGTGGGTTTTTGCTCTCCCTGCCGCAGTTATCAGTATGACATTGTTAGCTCATGTTTATGACCCACTGTTTCACTAAATCTTCTGCAGAGCTGCAGACAGCCTGCTGGTTCCTCGCCTGTAGCCAGCCTTCCCCCACTTTGGGTTTCTAATCCTATTCTCTTCATCCAACTGCAAAACAGGTTTTGGTTGTGTGGCTTTTTTTCTTTTTTAGAATGTATTTTTCCTGATTTTACTGAAGTGTCAGCCCCTAAGCCATCCCAGAAAAATTCTGTCTTTTTAGGCTTTGCTTTAAGTCTTTTCTTTTGAGGGTGTGAGTGTATGTATCAGGAAAGCAACTTCAATCTTTATTTGACTGCCCCAAACACAATATCGTCTTTCGATACTGTAATAAACGTTTTATTTCTTCTTTCCTAAATAAGGAAGAGTCATGCTTTGCTCACGTGAAAACTAAAAGCAATACAGCAAAAAAATAAATACAATTGTAAATAAATACTACTATTCAATCTCTCTCCTACAGCTTTACCAAGTCTTCCTTCACAAGCCTAAGCATTAGAAAGAAATACCAACTTTTTTTTTTTTTTTAATTGACTCCCCATCTCTCTTCCTAACTTTCACTAAATTCCTTACCTTTCAGAAATAATTGGGGCAATTAGTGGGTGACTTGCAAATATAGCCCTGCTGATTTTCTCAAAAGAAGCTTGGCATTGAACAAGAAAAAAAAAACTTATTTCACAAACAGATGGAAACAAAGGAGGAAATGGAAATTCTAGACAAGATGTTCCTTCATACCATATGCAATATTCCTTCCTGTTGCAGATTAGTCTTG
The DNA here is from genome assembly GCA_013389945.1 of Fregata magnificens. Lineage (NCBI taxonomy): Eukaryota > Metazoa > Chordata > Aves > Suliformes > Fregatidae > Fregata > Fregata magnificens. The sequence goes on along the minus strand of WAAD01011260.1, from coordinate 3,193 downwards.
TCACTAATGCAAAGACTTAGGACAGATATGCTCTCCTACCATTATCTGTGGCCTATGTCAATGTCATTTTGAGCGAACCAGTAACCCCACCACATGTCTAAAGCTGTTTCACACAATTTCTTTGGTGATAGTTTAAGCACCCTGCTGCCCTCCAGTTACAGGAAGCATCTGAATTCCTGTACCACCACCTGGTGTAATGCTGACACAGCTGCTAGAGCCCTTATTGTAGTGAATTGAAATAAAGAACTGATTTCACTGGGAAAAAAACAAGAAAAGGAAAAATCTTTCAATCTGATCAGTTCAGTGCCACTAGGTGTGAAACCACAGCCAAACTTGTCATTTTGGAGAAAACAGAAAAAACAATGCTATTTCAAAGTAGGTCATGAGTTCAGCTAGACAATATTTGTCAAATGCTTTCACATCCCTAAAGTTAAAAGATCCTATACAAGGACACCAGTTTGTGAAGCTATATGCCATAGCATCAAAATAGCTTATGCTATATGCTATAGCACATATACAGCATATGTTGTATGTACAAGCATCACATAGCCACATGCAAAGAGCAACATGCAAGGCTTGGTTGCACAGTTCTAGGCCAAGGAAAGGGACAGGACCATGGAGAAGAGAAGCTGACCCCAATTTTTGTCTATGTGGAGCAAAATCTAATAGCCTACATACTTTGTGCCCAACTGCAAGAGGTCTCTTTACAAATGCTATTTGTAAATGTTGTGTCCTTACTTCCTGATATGCCACAGTGAAGGGTTTATGTCCACGCATCAGTTTTTGCTTTTTGAATTTAAGGCAGAGATTGTCATTAAAAACAAACAATGAAAAAGCTTTCCCTAAAAATAGTATCTCACCTCCTGCCTTCAGGTAATGCTTTCCAAAGGCAACATTTTTCTTAACTCCATGACAGCAGAATGAGCTGCATTTTTTCCTAAATTATACAGAATAAATCAAAAGTTTTAAATACTTATTTTTATTTTTGCCTTGGATATAAGAGCCCAAGACATATAAGGTTAAAATCCCTTACGTCCAAAGCAAGGCTTTCCACTTTCACAGACAGTCACTTGGGGAATATAACACTCCTGTTCTGACAGTAAATATTTCAATATTTACATAGAATAGAAACATTTTCCCAGAGTAGCCAAGTAGCCATATGCGAGAGTAGCAGACTGGTCACTTGGCACTGAAATGTGAAGTGGAGAAAGATTCACATTTCAGTTCCTACTTCAGTTAGTAAAAACTGATTTGAATCCAGGACTCTCACTTTTTGTGTATATATCTTAACACCAGGAATATATAATGTGACCCTTAGTTTTCTAAACAACACTTTTGTAAACCAAAAAGAAGGTTCCTCTCTAAAGGAATTATCTGCAGAAAATTATCCATTCTAGATCTCAGTAATATTGTGAAATTCTGTCACAGACAGTTCCTACCATGTACCAGCTTAAACATGAGATGCTTACACTCACTTTTCCTGGTTGGGTGTTTTAGTCTACTCACAGCACTTTTAAAGAGTGATAGAACAGTTGAGGAAAGAGGAGCAAATGACATGATCCAAGAGTAGTTTAGCCATAGTTTTATTGATCATGTTGAAAATCCAATTCTCCGTTAGCAAACTTTCTTTAAAGTATAAAAGCCATGAAAAGAGGCTACTTCTGAAAGGCTATATCATTAGGGAAGAAAAATTGAGAGTAATGAATTAACTCTAAATGCTGCAGCTTTAAACCATGGAACAGCACTTAATGTGCACAGCACTGGTAGTTTAATACACTTTAAACACTGTTGCAGAAAAGACAGCTATGTAATTACAACCTAAATTCTAGTTCTCAGTATTAGGAAATACATAAGGTTTCACAAAAGGCCTGATTCTATCTTTTTACCTTCTCTGAAGCTTTCAAAAACACCAGTAGGATTTGGAGGTCAACAAGAAATTCAGTCTAAGTCTACAAAGGAGAAAATATGCAGCCCATAAGAAAACTACAATAAACTGTGCGTCCCTTCCTCTGAAGGCAGTTGTAGCTTTTTAAATTGTTAATGAACACTCTGGTGAACGAAATAACTACCTATAGA
>WAAD01011258.1:10209-23416 GCA_013389945.1 Fregata magnificens | reverse complement strand
CATGGGGAAAACCAGCTCCCCTCAGCCAGACCCAGAACATTCACAGTGCACTACAAAGTGTAGTGCAGAGTCTCGGAGTGACTGAGGACTTACCAGGCAGCACCCAAGCACCCAGCACTTGTGCTGATGTGAAGGTAGCGCAGCCTGGGGCTGAACTAGCTATTTCAGAACAAGCCTGCCTGGCTTACCTGGAGGGCTGCTACAGGACCTATCATTGCAGATAAGACCTAAGTTTTCTCATTGATGCCAGTCCAGTACAAAACAAAAATAGAAAATAATCTCCCAGTAAACTCCCTCCAGACAAACGAATCCGTTTCAGAACACACCTCTACAGATGCATTTCAAGTGAGATCAGGCCAGCGAATGTTACTAGATGCCAGGACTGGTTGGCTTTTTGTACCTGAAAGACAGCAACTCTTACAAATGCTCTTTCAGAGTTGAGAATAGAAACATTTCTTCCTTCACTGAATACTGCTGGCACAGTATCCTATTACTTTTTTTTTTTTTTAATAGTATCATCTGCAGGACTAGCTATGAGTTACAATGCACAAGACACTACACAAAAGAAAAGAATGCTCGAATATTTTATAGACTACATGGGTAATACAGGCAAGAGGTGCAACTGCCACACAAAGGAATGGAGTGTCTTGACTATGGGAGGCCTTTACAGAGCAGGCCAGGGTGACCACCATGTCATACCCTGGAGGAAGCTGCATTGCCAGATATATTTCAATTACATGTTAAAATGTATTGGTTGCTTTTCTGACTGTACTGTAAGAGTGAGATTTCCAAAATTACCGAAGTGAATTCCCCATTTTTTCCCCCCCTGCGAATCAGCAACCTTTGTGTTCCTAAATCGCTTAAGATTTTGTAAAGCTCGAGGACAATAAAGGAAATTCTTCATAGGAAGTCCTAGCATTTTAGATATACCACCTGCCATTGCTACACGACCAAATCCACAAAGCCAGCCAAATGCCCTTCACTAAAACATCATGTTGCCGTGCCTGCAGAATACTGAAACTCAAGACTGCATCTGAGAAGCAAACACACCAAGAAATGTTCATAAATTTTCCTTAGGTCTCTGATTCTTCACACATTCTATATGGCAAATAATTTTGAACAAACACATTGAGTAAAATCCTGCTCATTCACACTTCTTAAGCCATAAGAAAGACAATACTCCTAGAAAGAATTAATGGGAAAAAATAAATAATACTTAGCCATAATATTATACTTTTCGTTAGTAGCTATCAAAGTAGTCTCACGATCCCCCCTTTTTTCTTCTTTTCAGTTAAGAAACTGAGAAACAGAGAGATGATATGATTTTTGAAGAGCCAGAAACTGATAAACAACCTGAGGTCCGTGCCCAATACCTATCCATAGAGACAAAACCTCATTGTTCCTTCCTGAAAAGGCTAGAAATACTGAAGGAAAAAAAAATCAAATTAGCACATTATCTTGGATATCTTTTGCACTGTGAAGTGCAGAAGATACTGGATAAAAATATCTGGGTTTTTTTTCCCTGCACACAAACTTTAAACTCTTATATTATTTATTACAATGATCATGAGCATTTTACTAAAAACTTCATAAGTATTTATACACTCATCTTTTTTCCCTGGAAGATTTTTAACAAAAAATGTTGGCAAGATAGTGGGTACAGATAAAAGTGCATGAGTCATACTCCCATGACAGAAAAAAATACTTTTCCTCTCATGTCTGCTTTTGAGTATGCAACTGGCTCAGACAGGGCAATGAATTAACTTACTTTTCACTGGTTAAAGGAGAACCATAAGATTAGTCAGTCTTCTGTGATGAGTAATAAAGATTGAAAACAATAAATTAACATATAAAAAATAGTTAATTCTCTTTTATAAACCACAAAAGCTGGTAGCCACAGGTTTCTCTATGGCCATTTTTATATTTTACACTATACATTACACGTTTTAAAATTTACGTTAAAAGCTATATGACGTCACTGGGCAGCCAGAAAGACATGCAGGACACTCCTTTCACAGACGATTCCAGCTCACTCCAGGGCTGGAGTAAGAGCTTTATGTCTGCTTCTCAGGTAGAGGTCTCTCAGAAAAGAGGTCCTCTGTAAAGGCAACAGCAGTGTCCTTCTTTCTCATCAGCTATAAGGCTCAGGGAAAGTGAACATGCACAAGAACAAGGCAGCAGTGGAAAGCTGTTCTGAGATCTAGAAAGGGGAGGAGACTTGGTAAGCAGAAAACAGGTTAAAACCCACACTGCATTCCCCAGCTTCACTCTCCTGCACTCGGGATTGTTGTAGAAGAGTGGAGACTGCTCCAGCACGTTCAAACAATGGACGAGTAGCTGACAGACTACCCATCCCTTGCGTGGCTTCTGAAACACCTTCCAATGGAAAGGAGCCAGGCTGTCAGTGCAGAGAGGGAAGCTAGCAACTGCAGGAGGCTGCGAGCCAGTAAAGTGCGCGGTTGTCTAAAGCTCCATTTCTGGAATGTGCATTGAATAAGTCTACGGTCCAAAACTTGCTTTCTTCAAATCAGATTCAAAAGTATTAATGGGGATAGGATAAGTATCTGAGGACAGATTTGAAATAAGACTTCTAAAAAAAGCTTTGAACTGTGGATTCTATGCATTATGTTAGAAGAGAGAAAATCCAACTCTTGGCAAAGACCTTACAGGCATAGCTTTATTTCACTTGGAGTCCTTACTCATTCACACCATCAGGAAAGGATACATTCACACTGATCTTTCACATACTTTTAGTACGAAATGTACAGGTAAGAGAGAAGCATTCAATTTGTTTCAGCAAGCCAGGAGCAAAGGCAGTTCTGCTAACGACTAGACTGAGTTTGAAACGGATCTCTCTAAGCAGTCTTTAACAGTGTGACTTTTATTGCTTCTTCACTTTACTTAAATGTCTTTCAGAAACTAAAGAAGATATCCTGGAAAGGAGAAAATTGACGCCACTGATCTGGCAATCCAATGCAAATGCCTTGGGTGGGTTTTTTTAAATTGTTCTGCCTGCTCTTCGACTGCATTTCTTGCTCTTTTTATGCAGCCATTCTATACCACTTTATAGCAAACTTCTGTGTAGGAATAAAAATAAAGAAAACAGTCCAGCCACTTAATCTGTCTTTTGCACCCCAAGGAAAAAGGAGAAGTAAGGTGTGTTATTTAAGCTGTTTTCAAATGCCTATTTGAGGAACTTCTCTACATTTCTGCTATGTACAAGGAGGTAACAGCTCTCCCTGCTGTAACATATTTACAATTTTTAATGCAATTATCCTCATAAGACTTGTTCAAGATGGAAAATGCAGGAATACTACTGCCTGCTTAAAGTGGAGAAGTGCCATTAATCCAAATTTACCAGTGGTGGGCTGAGGTCCAGTGAGGTTAAATGATTTACTCCAAATCATACAGTAAGTTGGTGAAATAGTCACTATAAGAAATGATTCACAATACTTCTTCAGAATTTCTTCAATTTTATTTGAGAAAATCATAAACTTGAAAACTAAATGTTCTGTTTTTCAATGAAAACTGTTTTACGGGACCTATGAAGATTATCAGCTTTTGAATTTGACAAAAATAAATGGGCAATAATAATTTTGGATTTACCGGTATGTGATTTAAATTGTTTTAAAATTGCTACGAATGAAAAAAAGTTATTTACATACTTCAATAAGCTTTAGAGCTCCTCTGAACACTTTCAGTTCTGAAAGATGTACTTGTGCTATTCTGGTCTTCTTTATGAGTTTGTGTACTGCCAGCTAAACAACTTGTGGAGTTCCATTTCCACTAGCAGAAATACTGATCTCAAGATAATTGTTTGAAATAAACAACTTCTTACCCTCTCTCCAAAAGACCTTTTAATTCCTTTAAGATCTCATTTGTAGTTCCTTCATGCTACTAAAGAGAAGAGTCCAAGGATGCCACATTTCCTACCCAATATCTGTTGCATGGGTTGTCAGCATCTAGATGTAGAACACTGATCCTCACTAGACAGAAGGGATTCACATGCATGTGCTTAAAAGGAAAATAACTGTATCGGTCTCAGCTGCACAGTGTTAAGTTAGCAATGTGCTACTGGAAGGCTTTTTTATGCAAAACTTACTGATTCTATTTGAGGTTGAAATAAAGCCCCCTGAAGTATATATGGTAGAAAGTGTTTATTGCAATGAATTTGGAGGAAACTCTCAGGAATAACAACAAGATTTTTCAGAGAATAATCTTTGTTAAATTTTGAGTCCTAGCCTGGTGTAAAAATCTGCCTCAACTTAAAAATGCCATTTTTTTTCCCTCCCAGGATATTAAGACTTTATAGGCAGCTGAACCATGATACTTTCAAATCAGCAAGATTACGCAGCACTCATGGCTGAGCTGGGAGCTGAAATTCCTCCAGTCATTCCCTTGTTCAGCCTATTTCTGAAGTCTCGTGAAAGCTGGGTATTTGTTTTCCCATCTCTTACTTACCAGCTGGAATGCAGCCAAACAATAATCATTAACTTATTTCTGACTTCTTTCTGACTTCTGACTGAATAAAGCTTGCCTTTATGGTCTGATACCTTCAGAACACACCTTGCTTATTATTACCTAAGACTGGCAATAGACATCCGAAGTGGAGCCACAAAATTTGAGGCATCCAACGTTTTTAGGAATGTGAGCAAAAGGATTTCTACAAGGTTACAGAAAACCCCTAACTTTCTAGCTCTGGACAGTTGCATGCCATACTTGCATTCTCTAGCCACTCCAAATGATTTCCTGGTCACCCGTTCCTAATAATAAGTAGATTAACCAAACTTCAGAGCTCTCAGAAGGGACAGACTCTGAAAACTATGAAAGTTGGAAAAACAGTACTTCTGTTTTAAAAATGCAGTGCTTAAGCTCTTTCATCACACAGAAAACCATTAGCTTACCTCACTTGGAGGAAGGTAAATGCCAAATCAGACAAATCAATGTTATTAATATTAATTTAAATCTATTTAATAATGTATTGTTTGGATCACTCTCTGGGTTGTCTCCTTGCAATGCACAGGACTTCATAGTGGCAGCAATTCAGAACAGAGAGACAAAGCAGTCTCCCTGACAACAGAACCACAACTTGATGCATGAGATATAATTAAAAGGTCCAGAACATCTCCCTTGCAACCCAGCTCTCTTCTCATTATAACGCTTCACATCATAGATCACATGGGTGACCAGGCACCTGTATTCTGCTTACTTTTTGCTTTCCCTAGTCATGCTGAAGAGCAGCAAGTAGAAATTGTGTTCCCCTAATTAGGGAGTTCACTCACCTTTCAAATAGCAGCCAAGCTGCTGCGGCAGAATCTGTTGTTATAGAGCTGCCTCTAAAGAGGGAAGGGTGGGAAAAAAACATTAAAAACCAAAGAGAAGCCATAATCAAATATTTTCTTAAGTGGCCTGGCTTTTGGGGAATACAGTCTTTGAAATATTTTTCTTGATTCTGCAGGCTGAAAAAATACATGGCTTTTTCCATCTGCCTCAGCTGCTTCTCCTCTTTGCATGAAAAAGCACAGGCCGTGCAAGTTCTGCACAGCTGCAGTGAGTGCAGCTTGATCAGCAACACATCCCTTTCAATTTCATGGTTAAAGAATTTGGCTGGATCCCGACACCCACATTACCATCCACACAACATCACACTGCAAGGATGGCAGACTCTGACACCTGTGGGTTTTTTACGCTTTATGGAGCATCTACTACTATTTCTTAATTGCACAGACATCTACATTTGCTAAAATTGCCACAACATTAGCCTATTGTGTAATAAAACAATGGCTAATTATTAAAGGCAAAATTCTCACTTCCATTTAACTTCTTGTCTTCCCCAAGCAAAATAGCTCAAAATTAAAAAAAAAAAAAAAAAAAAAAAAAAGAGAATGAAAAGGAGAACTTTAAAAACTTCCATTTGGGGCAGAGGAACTTTCCAGCTGAATCAGCTGCAGGCTATCCACCATGTGACATCGAACTATTAAAGCGTGTCCAGAGGAGGGCAACCAAGATGGTGAAAGGCCTTGAGGGCAAGATTTACAAGGAGCAGTGGCTGAGGTCACTAGGTCTGTTCAGCTTGGAGAAGAGAAGGCTGAGGGGTGACCTCATCGCAGTCTGCAACTTCCCCAAGGGGGGCAGCGGAGCGGGAGGTGCTGATCTCCTCTCTCTGGTGACCAGCAACAGGACACAAGGAAATGGGATGAAGCTGTGTCAGGGGAAGTTCAGATTGGACACGAGGAAAAGGTTCTTCACTGAAAGGGTAGTCAATCACTGGAAAAGGCTCCCCACAGCACCAAGCCTGTCAGAGTTCAAGGCGCGTCTGGATGATGCTCTTAGTCATATAATTTAGTTTTAGGTAGTCCTGTCAGCAGCAGGGAGTTGGACTTGACTTGAGGATCCTTATGGGTCCCTTCGAGCTTGAGATATTCTATGGCTCTATGTAAACCTCAGTGGGGAGCGGGAAGTGACTGCTAATATTGCAAGTATGTGACAAAAGCTCTGAGAAGTTTTACCGCAAAAGCAGCATGCTGCCATAATTTAAACAGTCTTCCCTGTGCACCTCAAGAAATGCTGCAAACTATCCCTGCTCATAACATCAGAAGAAAGTTGACATTACTTAAAACCTTGTGTCTCTGAAAGCTCTACAATTTATTGCTTGAAGATGCAGCTAAAACTCTCACCTTGCAATAGAAGGTGAGATTTTCTTTGGGATATTTGATATTTTGGCATTATTGGTTAGCTGTAACTTTTCATAACCTTATGCTGTTATTTCCTGTGAAAATCGTATCATGCGTGCAAATAAGGATTTGCGAATATTTAGATCTGTAACTTGAGCTCCAAAAACATTGGTAAGTCAACCCTGTGGATCCATGTAAAAGAACATTATCAGCACACAAATTTGGGTTAAAGCAAGTTCAAAAATTGGAAGAAATGTTTAAAAATGTACTATTACAACATTTTTGTTGGATTCTGTGGGCTCTAAACATGCAGCTAAGCCTCTTAAATCTTATTCACTTATATATTTAAAAATACTGTGCCTATTTGTGACTACAGTTGACATAAGAAGAATTTTTTAAAAATTGGAAAATATGTTTTTATCTCCTTATTTGCACAATTTCTCATGATCTATGAAGACCCAACAATTTGTGCTGACACTGATGAACTGTCTTTTGCTGGGGTCTACAATCAAATTAACTCAGACTTTTTTCTATCTAAATGGCAGGAGTAGTTGAAATTTTTTAAGTTACTCCTATGTTATTATTTATAAGTAACAAGAATCAGATCCAAAGTTCATAAAATTAATACTAGTATGTTTATTTTTAGTCTCTAAGATTTTTAGGTTTTTTCCAAAACTGCAAATTCTCAGAGGTGCGGATCAGTTTTGCTGGAATGCTCCATCTTTCATTTTATGCCCTTGGCATTTTAATGAGATTATTTTTGTTCAAATGAGTGACAATTACTTCTGCAAGATCCTAACAAACTTAAAGCATTTTAAAAATAATTCTTATAAAAACATCTCATGAAGCAAATACAAACACCATTTGGAAAAAGAACCAACAAAAAGACTTCCATAATGATCCCTAGATTTTGAGAATTGGTTCCTCAGGTACCAATTATGTATCTTTTCCTATCGCCCTCTACACAAATTAATATGTTAGACACAGATGCTCTAATCACTGCTATTTATTTCAAATGGTTTTCTTGCTAAATGTTTGAGGCCTTCTTTATATTGTCATTAAAGACAGTATTTTACTTTTTAAAATATAGATAGGAACATAAACAAGCTACATCACTGGAAGTATACATTAGGTATAGTGTTGATGTGTATATTTGTTTCGGTAGGTTTGGGGCTTCAACTCAAGATTTGCCAAATAAATACCAGAGCAGTATTCAGTAGCATAATTCTACGAACTACACTGAAAGAAGTTATTTTTGCTAAATTCAAAAACTAAAGGATGTTGGATTAAGCAAGACAGGCCTCCTAAGGAAGGGCAATATGGTCATATTAAAATCAACATATGAATGCATAAGTAAACCCCATAAATTTACTTCTTAGCATTCCAGTGCTTCACTTTCCAATCTAAACAATGGTTTTGACCACAGCTCTTTGCACATCAGGGGTTTTTTTCCCTCCAAAGCAGGCCTAACGAGTGATTCTATTACTGTACCTTTCATGCGGTAACATCCAAGCACCTCAGCTTTTAGCAGAGATATATTACTGCTGTGGGTACTGGACTAATTTTGAGTGAATGGCAAAGCAGGAGAGAGCAGGTGCTTTCTCTCCCTGCTACCTTCTAACTCTGGCAGATGTGGCAACCTCCGCTGCATCCCTGAAGATGGCAGAAAACGTGCTCTTTCAAAGGCACCTCCCCAAACTGAATGGATTTCCTCTGTCTAATAGCAAAGGCTTTTTCCAAACACTGCATGGATTAATATTGTTCAAAGAAAAGGTCACACAAATCCTTTCTAATGGGAGAAGCATTAAGTGACTTAGCTGTCCCAGTTCATAAACAGCAGGTCTCAAAATATTAGTCAGCAGCGATTTCAGCTTAGTTATTAACAGTACTAAAATATTGAGTGGTATTTATACCATGTCTTTGCCTAGCGCTAAGTAGGGACACTATGATTCCTTACTGGAGACTGAGCACAGACCTTTACCCTTTTTAAGCCTTACTTAGGCCTTAAGGAGTGAATAATGTGTGCTGGATCCCTGAACATCTCTTAATACCATGTTTTTGGGTTAGTGGAAAGCTGTCACTTTCAGTTTTTAAATGAAAGCTTCCTGATTTTTCTACCTGAGCATGCTGTATCTCCAAGTTACGTTCATCCCATTCATTACAAACTTTTCCCTTTATATTCACTTCCTTAAATAAAAAAAGGACATATATTCTGTTCCTGATTTATCTGTGTCACCCTGTTAACAGGAAAGCATGAAAGTAACTGAGGACAAAAGGTGAACTAGTATGCAATATGCAGTAAACCCCTTAACTTACATCTTGAAAATATGAAAACATCATCACAGGTCTGTCTATAGGCCAGTCTATTCTGTCCTCGTAGATGACATAGCAGATNTATAGGCCAGTCTATTCTGTCCTCGTAGATGACATAGCAGATGCTAGAGTGAGGTTTCATTAGTAAGACTTCATTATCTTGACACTAGATTACCAACATTTATTAGCAATAGAATGAAATATTTTTATACTATGTATTATATATATAAAAAATAAGGTATATTAAAATTATAACTTTCATAGTAAAGAAACACTGAGGTGCAGTAACTTTGACTTTTCTTTATGCCTGTTCATTTATTTGTTAATTCACAAAATTCAGTAAACCTCTGTAAGTCTCCAACTGGGTTGTGAGAATTGGTGAGATTCTAATGTATTGTAATGATAGCATTGTTCACTGTGTAATTAAGAAAAAAATTAATTAAGCAGTACTTTAAATATATGGTCAGGCCCACTTATCAGCTCAACTTAAAGAAAAAGACCTCTTAGATGGATCTTTTTTTTCCATGCACCAAGCCATCTTGCATTAGTATAGTGTAAATATGCTCATTTAATATCATTTGTAATAATTATTTCTGGTTTTAATGTCAAGAGAAAAATCACTGGTAACTTGCTCCAAAGAGCACTTAATGTCCATTATTGCACACGGCACAAACAAATTTGCAAACTTAAACAGACTTTTCAGCAATAGCGATTGTCTTCAGTCTAGCTGGACAGTGCAGGTGTGGCAAGAGCTATTTTTATTGATATGCATAAAAGCATTTGAAAGTCTTTATGATACCAAGAGTCTTTAAGATGCTCTTTTTAAGATTGCAGGGCATTTAAACATATACAAAAATGAAAATCCCCTCTATGCACTGTCCTCCAACTGCCATTAATAAGTTGTGTTGATGCTGACTCCTGTCCTCAATTATGTGTCTACTTCTTCCCTGAGACTACTGAAGAAGTGACAGAGTATCACAGAGTTGCTGATGACAGCAGCACATCTGAATGGAACCTACATGGATGAAGGAAAAAAAGCTAGCAAATTTTATGGTGGCTCTAGGTACATGTGTCTCCAACGAGCTAACTGAGCAAAACCATTATCTTGCAAACTTAGAAAACACTTAAAGAAAAGATGGGAAAAATATAAAGAGTAAGTGCTACATCAAGAATGTATACAAGGATAGGCATAATTACTGAGGATGCACAATTTGCTCTTAATCTTACAAAAAAACAGTAAAAACGGGTTTGAGAACTCAATGGCACCAGGTAGCCATAACACAGTATCTTATATGCTTACTCTATCTGACTCTCAGTACTGGTTTCTCTGGACATCAGTGATAACTCTTTACATTCAAACATCTTGGTGCCCTCACTGTGTAGCAGAAACCTGTGAGTTGTCAAACTACTGGTAACAAAAACTTCAGATAGAGTTAGATGATCTGTAGTGATGGTAAAGGGTTTAGCGTGTTTGGATGGCATCACAATAAATCTGGATAATGTCTCCAAATCTCACAAAACAAACTGGGCTATTTTATTGGTCCAGGAGTCCATATGAAGTTTGCTGTTACTAAGTCTCTAATCAAACTTATTCTGTAGTACCCTATGATCCTAGAATTGTTTCTGGTTTCTGGTGTGGGGAATTGTGTTGTATTCAAATCGCTGTGGGTGCAATCCATCTAGAGGTGACCATACCTAAGCCAGCTATCCCCACTGCCTTTCTACAGGGACAGAAACAGAAACTTCTGGGGCAACATTCATCTCACTCTAAAGTAGATGTTGAAAACAGGCTGGATGACTTGCCCCAAGGTTTCTTCTCTTGACAGCAGATTAGGCCTTCAGGCTTCAGTATGTGTCAGCACTATAAACACCATGAGTGCCTACATTTACAAACATGTTACACATCCTTTTCTTGTTCTGAGGGCTATCCTCTGAAAATGTTAGTGATGGCTCCTGTGCTGTAACAGGTGTAGACTACTGAATGCCACGTCACAGAGGTCAACCCAACGCTACATAGCACACTGCCCTATTGCAACTATGTAAGGCTCAGACCCTCACGTACACTTCATCCTGATTGAAAGAGTTGCTGGAGATCATATATTGAGAAACAATAATGGACCCTTGTAGGCTCATCTCAGTAGGTCATGCTGCATTTCTTGCCAACAATCAAATATACATCTAACAATCAATAACGTTATATTCCCAAGGTACACACTGTTCTTAAATTATGGTATTTAGACGTAGAACCTATTAGTATCATCTAGCTGAATGATACTTTACAGATCTCATTTTATATAATCCTCCCCTATCAATTTAAGGTTGGGAGAAATATTTATATTTTCTGTACTCTTCTTGTGTAGTCTTCCTTCCCCAGAAGGTTTTTGTTACCTTCTGCTTTCTCATTATTCCTGGCAAATAATGGATTTAATTTAAATTTAACATTATTGTGTCAATTTTACCCCCCCAAAGAGCTTTCCACTTGGTCTTTACCACAGCCTTAGCAAAACTGCACTTCTGCCAACAGATGAACTTTGGTGTTGTTTTTACAGTACTATTATGTTCTCCATGCATGAAACATTAAGCTTATGACAGGCTGCCAGTCTGGAGGCATCAGACTGGTTTAAATGCCTCAGGGGTGTCATGCCAATCAATTCTCTAGTCTCACTCTTACTCGCCATAGAAATATGTGTTAATGAAGGGTGAATAATTAAAGAGAGGGGGTGAATTACAAGGGACAAGACAATGTCACAGGAATGGGCACTCAAAAGAAAGGAGATAAGAGAAAGATCCAGTCTGCTGAAACCAGGTCTCCAAAACACAGTAGCATTCACAGTGTGCCACTTAGGAACAGCCACGTGTTTCCTCCTCATCTGCCTCATTTTGGAACTTCAAAGCATCTAGTTGGATCTGAAAATGTCAAAAGCTGATGTGAAGGGCTGCAGAGAGATGAAAACTATTTCTCCATGCAAGTCTACGATTCTATGATTCAGGAGTAATTCTATTTACTGTTATTGACTTCACAACAGAGTAGCCCTCCCAGTTCTTCCAGAAGCATCAGACAAGAAAGTAGTATATGTTCCCCAAATGCTAGACTGAAGTTTCTAAAGAATGTCTATTTCAAGTATGTAAGAGGAGTGTCTCCTCCACCAGTTAAGTTGCTTTAAGGATGCAGAGTTCCTCATATCTCCAAGGAATATTGGAGAGGAAGGAAATGACAAGGAAATATTGTCAAGCAGTTTTGGCCTTCAGAGAAGACCAACTTCTACCTACTCATCAGTGTCCCTCAACCTGGCATGTCTGTCTAGATACATGTTTAGAACCACATGGATCCACCTGGAGTATGGATCTGGAAAGGATAACAATCATCTCTCAGACAGTTAGCATCCTCAGTAAACCTAAGTTTTATTTATTATTCCTTGTATCTAACCACTTATTTCATTAGATCTCCTTGCTCTCCTTCCCTTCTTATCTTCCAGATTGCACAATGAAAGGCAAAACAAATTCTGTAACGAGTTCTCTGTATTTATCATCATGTTCAGCTCTGTGTTTCTACCACTCCCTCAGGTAATCAGGAAAGCATATCAACCACTTCTCAGAACAAGTACTGGATTTTCTTATCTCACTTTGAACATAGAAACTCCTGTGGCAAAGTCCACAGAGGCTCAACCAGAACCATTGCCATAGTCAGTTTAACAGTATCTTTAAGCACAGATCCTTTCCGTATTCATTGGGCCAAATTAGATACTGACTTATATGGAGTTGCAAGGTAATGTTGTCTCCAAGAGTAAAGTCAGTAACGAATAAAGTCAAGGACAATACAAAATGCAATACAAGGATAACACAACTACTGATGAGGTTCAGATATTAAAACCAGCTTAATAAGCCAAGTAGAAACAGTCCAAGTCAAGTCTGTATAAGTTCTGTACACAGAACCTATGAGGTTTTGCACTAGCGATTGTCAAAAGTGAAAAAAAAGCTGGATTTGTGTGAAATACTGATTAAAGTAATAACAAAAATATTTATCCAGTTGACAGCCAAACTTTTTTTCTTTTCACCTACTATGAAAACAAAACCAGCATGATATTATACAGCTACCTTAAGAAAATTACATTTTTCAGGGTTTTTTTGTTGATCACACAGGTTGGGACCTTCTAAATATAATAAGTAAAATTCCTATTTAAATCCTGACACAAGAGAGACATTTTACAAACACGGAGCAC
>WAAD01011256.1:130497-160708 GCA_013389945.1 Fregata magnificens | reverse complement strand
GGACAGATATGGATGGATCATTTTTGATATGCTGGAACACAAAGAAGCATGCCTCACCTAAATTTGACTCTCTTGTCTGCCTGTTTTTGCTGTAGAAAATGACATGTAACCATTGATTTAGAAAACTCTGTGAAAATGCAGCAGAACGCACATGGCTTTGATGCTTTAGCTAACAAGAGTCTCAAATATAGAGCAGAAAACCTTGGAATGAGATTGATTTTCATTGTTTCAAAGAAAATACAACATTAATGTTGCCTTACCTCTTTTTTTCCTTTTTTCTCTGATTATTTTCTGAGCTACCCTCCGCCATCGGGGCAAAGAACTCAGAAGTTTAAATTTAGACATTATAGAGAGATCATTGCAAACCGCAGGACGTAGTTCATTGAATAAGAATCTCAAACGTTCAATGACAGGGGCACAAACTTCCTTGTAAGATCGTCCTTGTTCTTGATGGGTCTAGAAAAGGCAGTGAAAGATTAGGTTACTGTTTAATATACAATAAAATGAACAATGTATAACCTTTTCATAAAACACTTCAAATCAAAAATAACCTAAACTTCAGCAGGTAAGAGACTTACCTTAATCAGTGAGCATTTTGCTTGGTAGACAACACGACACACATCCACTACAGATTTTGGTAAAGTTTTGTGCTTTACCTGGTCAACTCCAAGGGTACCAGGATGAACAAGAGACAGTGCTACATGACCTTAATGGGAAAAGACAATCTCTGAATATGCATTTCCAAAATCATCCATAGCAGAGTTTAAACTGGTCCAAAATGTATTCTGGGACAGCTATACCACAAGCCTACCTACCCAAATCTTCATGCTTCAGAAGACAACATAATAACAAACGTCCTACTTCTTCCACAGGATGCTCAGGAGGGAATGTGATTGGTGTTGTTAAGTGACACTGTTTACAGTATCTCTCTATTTGACACAGGAAGTCCTACAAAAAAAAAAAAAAAAAAGAACACCACACAACAGCCTCTATTTAACTTTGCTTTTAAAGACAATGAAAGGACCCAAAACACTGTAGCCAGCATTTACATAACACTGAAAAACCTCCACAATCTGAACTAACATTCAGAAGTGAGATACACCACGCAGTATGCACTATTTAATACACAGCAATTACAACCCAATACTACAAAGAATACCCTGTATCATTCTTCTTGTATGAAGAGCAACATGGCCCAAGGAACAAAGCTACTACTGCTTTTATCTCTTCCTCAGAGAGCCAGGTCACCTAACACGATTTTTAATTGTCTTCTCCCGACCCCACGTTATTGCTATCCTATCCTCCCAAGGACTTATTTGGGTTTTCTTGATAAAGGAGATAAACTCAAAGAGTTAGAAAATCTGATGGTATTACGGAAGACAGTGATCAATGTAAATTTTAGGGGGTTTCATAATATTCACTAGGTAAAACCTGAACTACGAGGCACAAAGGGACTTTAAGTCAAAGATATACATGCACCTGACACACAAAATACATTTGCACTTTGACAAAGCAAACTCCACCTTAGTTCAACTGGAGATGAGCAGGGTCCGTCTATACTACTAAAACTTGACATGGAAAGTAATGCATTATTAATTTTTTTTTGTAAGAATACATTTAAATTTTAGTTCTCCCACTCAAAAATTCAAAAGAAAACACTGTACTGTTGTGATATTAAGTGAAATATGCAAATTTTATCCATTAGTAGTACTCAACCACTCCTTTCACAAAAAGTAATTCTGAAATAACTTTTTCCATTGTTTTGTTATAACTTTTGGAGAATTTTCACCAACAAAACTGTTTCAGGCCACCACTGTCACCCTTCAGAAACATTTTTTTGTCAACAAAACTACTGTGGGCTTACCTTCACAGTGTGATCCTGAATATTATTATCTGCAATAGCTTGGAGAAAAGGTTGTGAATGGTCACTCAAAGTCAATCGATGTGTATATAGTTTTGATTTATTTGGGGTAGTGTTACCAGGTGAACTGCAATGGTCTTCATCTTTTTCCTCATTGTAACTGTAATGAATCTGACTAGTTTGCAAGCCTCCAGAAAAGATAGATGACTTCAACCATTCTAAAAGAAAGAAAACAAAACACAAATGTATATTCTGATGAAAGATTAAACTATCAAGATTCAACAATTCCCTCAAATAAAATGCATATGCAGCTTCAAACAAGGCTTAGCAGCTCTTCCATTTGCTGAAACTTTTTCACAGAAAAAAAAGGGTTCTCCAACTAAGGAACAATTAGGTAACAGGGCAGCCATCACCTGTTTAAGAGATAATAGGGCCTTAGCTATTTTTCTGTGATTAATATTGAATTATACCCTCTATTCACCAAATTAAGATACCCAACAAGACAGAATCCAACACCAGATGCTTCAGGCACTCTTAACTGAACACAAATTAGTGAGGTAACTGTGCCACACAGAGTATCCATTCTCTTCCAATATTCTCTCTATCTTGTATACTAGAAATTTTGGATGTTTAACTGTTCAAAATTATCTAATCCCCATTTAAATCTTACTAAATTACTGGACCTTGATAAGTGTGGTAATTAATGTTAAGAATAAAGAACTTCTTCAGAAGACAGCAAAAATAAAGACGTGCTAGATTTCCTGTTAATTTATTTGGCCTGTGTCTTTTTCTTGCATTCTTTGACAAGTATTTATCACTTATTTAAGCTCAAAATGAAATTCTGCTTACTGGCACATTCAATTTCCAGAGGAGAAAGTGGTGTGCTCATTGCCAGGTAGGAAGCATGCAGTCCAAGGAGAAGACTCAAATTCCTCTCTGTGTCTATTAGAGGTGACGACAAAGTACTGAGATCTGGTGTTGTAATCACTTCCTGGTCAGGCTAATTAAAAGGAATAGGAGTTGAAAGCTAGAATTGAGCTCCAACAAGAATTCTGAAAGCAAAGCAACACACTACTTCAGGAAGTGTGTATCCATTATATATAACACTTTTACCTCCATATACTGGCCAACACAGAAGGCATGCATTGACTCCCGTGTGTCCTCAAATTGCAAAGCGGCTTCCAAAGCAACAACAGGGTCCTCACCTGCAAACTGAGCTAATGAAAGAATGAGGTAGTCAGTATAATATCTAAAAACCTGTTTATGCCACCTAGTTTTGAAACAGAAGCAATTTGTGTCTTTAATTCAGATGCTGATTCTCACCAAGTATGCTACTGCCAGTTAAAGACTGGGTTTGGAAGTCCTTTATATCATACACTTTCCCATCAATCACTGTCCAAAATCCTCCATCTTTGTTGTGGTTCTCTAGATCAGCTTTACGTATAAGTGTCACCTCCTCATTATTTCTGCTACTCTGGCCAGTAAAAAATGAACCTACACATATAAAACAGAAAAGAGAATTTGTCAACAGAAAAACAGAACATAATTTTTTTTCTGAAAATTCTTTTAATAGCTGCCTAACCAAATTGTTCACTTCTATTCAAAGGCTGTTTGTCTTTTGATATGCTTAAAAGTCAAAATGGCTATTAATATATTCTTGTCTACATATTATGCAATTAAATTGTCTGTATGCTGTATTCTTTTATGCAGTAAAAGAATGTATCACACTGTCACAGACCTAGCATTGCCCAACTACACAGCTGTTTTGTTTGGAGGTGGAGCAGAACAACCGCTGTTTTGACAAATCACTGCTCTGGTAGGTTCTCCCTCAAAATTACTTCAGTTTTATTACACGCTTGCCTGCAAGGCATTGGCTGTATATTTAATTTCAGTCTAAATCCAGATTTTTTTAAATAAAAGGAAGGTTACATACACTCTTAGAACTCTTCCAATCTACATGTCAGTAAACTATTTCAAACTAAAGGTAATTTCATCCAGGCAAAAAACATCGGAGTAATGTTCACACACATGCACCTTCATCTCAGTTTGTTCTATCAGACCAGTAACTGAATTTTCACATAGTTTTTGCTCTCCCCAACACACTGTTGTCTAGCAGTGTGACCTTTAGCTCTCTTGGGTTATGCCAACCATGTTTCATTCCTCCTTCCACTAGTGAAATGCTCACAGTCAGAAATGCACATTTTCTGCTTCTCTTTTCACCCTAGACAGCTCATATTATGAAGTGCCCTGGGAAAAGAAAACTTCCTTAATTTCAAAGCTTTCACATTACTCTCCCTTTACCTTACGGATAGAATTTAGTAACAAAATGCACAGATGTACTACTCATGTTTTCACTGCAACTTTTCACACTCAAAATGCAAAATGATGTGAACTACTTCTTGAAAAACTTGCATTTGTACTCTGCTTAATCCTACCTCTATAGATAACTTCCTTAAGAATTTATTGACAGAAATAAATACTGCCATATGACTGCCATATGAATTGGTTAATAAAAATTTGTACTGTAAAGTAGAATTCCCTTCCTGAGAGTAGTTCATGAACAGTCACCATTTTTATAAAGCTACTTTATGAAAACATAAATAAATAGTCCAGATGCTACTAGTACATACCCATTATTCCTGGCCATGCTAAATCCTCATTGTCATCCCTTTCCTTTCCAGGGGCTAAATGGTTAAATCTGTCTAGATGTTCTAGCAAGCCAGCCAACAGAGGGATAGCACCAGCTTCCTGCATTAATCCAGCATTTTTACTGAGGAGTAGCACTATAGAAACCACCAATTCTGGAAGAAGAATGCCTAAAACACAGAAGATATTCAGATTTAATTCAAGACCTACAGAATCACAGAATGGTAGAGGTTGGAAGGGACCTCTGGAGATCATCTTGTCCAACCCCCCTGCCTGAGCAGGTACACCTAGAGCAGGGTGCACAGGACTGTGTCCAGGTGGGTTTTGAATATTTCCAGAGAAGGAGACTCCACAACCTCTCTGGGCAGCTTGTTCCAGTGCTCTGTCACCCTCACAGTAAAGAAGTTTTTCCTCATATTCAGGTGGAACCTCCTGTTGTCCGATTTGGGCCCATTGCCCCTTGTCCTGTCACTGGGCACCACTGAAGAGACAGGCACCACCGGCTCCATCCTCTTGACACCCACCCTTTAGATATTCGTAAGCACTGATAAGATCCCCCCTCAGTCTCCTCTTCTCTAGGCTAAACAAACCCAGGTCTCTCAGCCTTTCCTCATAAGAGAGGTGCTCCAGTCCCCTGATCATCTTTGTAGCTCTCTATGTTTATAGCATCACGGAAGTAAATCAACAAGCAATACATTCTGTCTTCTATTACTGCTTTAGTCCAAAGCTCTTGCCTTCCCCATCAAATTTGCCCTCCTTCTCTCCCAGCAGTCAAAAGATTAAATTGACTCTTTTTTAGTCATTTAGAACTTTCAAGAACGTCTACAATATAACTTTATAATTTTGTGGAAGAGGAGGAAAGAAGACAGCAGAGAAAAACCTACCTGTTAAATCTCCATCCACGACACGAGATACTTCTGCAAAATGCCTATGACTAGTAGAAGCAATGCTGGTTGCCACAGGAAGTATATCACCAATGTGCGTGCACAGAAGAGCAGTGTATTTCTTCAGTAAAGACCCAACGCCTAAGAGGTCAGGACCTGTATAAAAAGGAGGAAGAGCACAGAAAACCATCACATAGTCATATTTAAGAAACGTTTCAAAAGCTGTCAAACGCTTCTGAAATGCAGCCACTCAGTATCAGCACTGAATTAAGAAACCACATCTTTTAAAAAAGTTTTTAGAAGTTCATAAAAAATTTGTTATCTAGATACTCTTGTCCTCCAAAGAGAAATTCTCCTTTGCAGAAAACAATTTAAAGAAACTACTTTCTAACACTTTTCAGACAGACTCAGCAACTAGGCTGATAAATGAGACAGGAAGATAAATTAAGAAACTGCTATCCTGTAAAAGAGNTGATATGGCTTGTTTTGTTTTGGGTTTTTTGGCTTGTTGGGGGGGTTTTGGTTTGTTTTGGGTTTTTTTTTTTTTTTTTTTTTTAACAATAACTTACTGTATGTATTAGGGACCTGCCCAACACAATCTCCCGGGTAAAGTTTACTAACAAGTAGACGCTGAAAACGGAGCAACAGGTCCAGAGAAGCAGATCTCTCTTTGCTATAATGTTCATGGTCCATGCAGGAAGAAATACGACGAGCAACATCTTTTAGTTTGGCTATCGTCTGTGAAGCGATGTTCCTAATTGGTATAAAAGTATTGTAATGTACTTAAAGGGAGCTGATAGTGAAGACAGTCCACAGAAACTCAGGTTAAGCTTTTGCTAGAATTTCACACAAATATATAAGAAACCTATGCAAAGTTTCTTTGTAGGATGTTCTCTTGTTTGTACCATAGTACCCAAAAAGTCAATGATTTTTGTGGAAGCGTTTTCTTTAACAGGATTCATAAAATACATCAATTTTCTATTTCTTGTCATCACTCACTACAAAAACATAATCTGACAATTTTAACTGAAAGGCTGCAATGAAAGTCATTGATACCATGATGTTCAAAAGTGTCTCGGTACTGTTTAAATTACACGGTTACCATCACAATTAAGTGAAAAAGCACAACAAATTTCTTAGTAATCACGTAATTACTTCCTGCTACATATGCTACATATTAAATAATGCTGTAGCTGACATAAAGAAGCTTTGTTCTCAGCACCCTATTGGTCATGCATTCACAATTCTTTCTCAGTGTCAAGAATTTAAAATTCAGGTTCCTTCCCCACTTATAGCCCCAGCTACCATCTGCTTGAGGCAAAATATTCAGTTCTAAATAAACAGGACAAAACATTCAGTTCTAAATAAATTTGTACTGATTCTCACACTTTGTAAGGACAGGCTTTTGAATGTTTGTCCTATACTTGTTACACAGACTTTCAGAGTACAGGAAGAAGTATCAAAATCCATAAAAGCAAGGCAATAAGTCTTGCTAAATTCAGGTAATTAAGCATAGAACTTTGCTCCTTTGCAAACATAAAATAGCAAAACTATAGACAAGCTAGGAGAATGTTCAATATTTTGAATTCTGAGCAGCTAAAATTAGCAGGAGACTATTTATTTGCTAACCAAAATTAGTCATCCTTTAGTCGACTAGTTTATAAAACATCTAAACAGATCTTCTGTACAAAAATAAAAGACAAATTTGAAGCAATTACCTTAGTAACTGCTGAATTAACTGAACTAATGGTAAACTTTGTTTTCCTGCAGATTCATAGATTCCAGTATTAATAAGGTCTTTGTCCAGTGGAGTCCTGCTCCTATGAAGCGTTGATGCATTTGCTTCCTGTTCATCAATTTCTTTTTCTTTCTGTGCTTCTTTTTTTGCTTCAATATCCTACAAAAGTAAATCAAGTTAAAAAAAACAGGCAAACTGCCACTGTGATTATGAAACATTTTTCTAACAACTAATCATGATAACAAGATCTAGTTACTTTTACCTATGCCAGAAATGAAATTAAACAATTCCTACCAGACAAACATGTATGGTATATTCCATAACAACCACAGGGGCACACTTTTCTTAAACAATTATAATATAAAGAGAAGGGGGAGGACGTGAAGGTAAACAAGAGAAGACAAACTCCAAATTCAATTTCCACCAAACCAAGTTAACAATTGATTTCTGTTCTATGTATGTTTAAACACACCAGTAGCTGCTGCACAGTTCACAACTGAAGGCATGTTTACTCTGAATTTATAAAAGTAACAAATCCAGTCCGCTGCAGGAGAACCTGGGTTAGATTTGCTACTGAGCTATAGTCACACAGAACTCTATGGAAACGAATTCACCCAGGTTTTAGACAATGTAAATTAACCTGTGCAGTGCTGTATGCTGCCACCTAGATCACCTTCAGCATATATCTGAAGTTGGCTCAGGCATCTCTGACCTATGCTATAACATAAATGTGCCCTAGGAGACTTGGTTAAGAAACAAGAGGTCCCGCATGTTTTTAAACACAAAAGAAAATGTTAATGCTAGAATATACATTAAAGCAAAACTTAATACATGCACTTCCTCTGCATCATAAACCTCCCCATTTAGCAACAGCGGAGACAAATCAAGAAAAAAATACACTCGGAAGAATTAAACAAATGAAGAGACAAGGAAAAAGCACATTTTTGTTTTCACAGCTATACATAAATACCGCAATTTAAATCAGTTTGTGCAGAGGATGTCCCATCTCTGAGAGGCTAATGGAGAAAACAGTACATACAGAATGTTTCTTTCATCCTTTGTATAACTAGTCAGCACCTGTTAAGCATTCGAAACAGTCTGAAACAGAACCTATGGACATTTGGGATGCTGCAAAGAATTCATTCATCTTGAATCCTAAGTAATAAGGCAGAAATTTCTGCTGGAGAGATGTGGGTGACATAAAGGAAGTGAAGAACTCAAGAATCCCATAGAAAGGTACAAAGCGCTTTGTAAAATTATGCTTCTATTACAGAGCTTTATGAAAAAGTTTGTTACTGTTGTTAAAATGATCACTCTAGGCAACAAAAAGAAACACTCTACTAAAAAGGAGAATATGATTCATGCTTCCACACAAACACTGGCTCAAGTTTCATGTCTAAAGAGGATAACATCAATCCACAAACTTCAGAAAACACTTGAGACATCTTCTTATTCTGTTTATACAGAACTGCAAAGCTGCCGAAACATACCTGAATTTCTGCAGTAATAGCAGCATTTAGTGCAGACTCTAAGCCTCCATCAGCCATCAAGCTGCCCACCAAGAGGTCAATCATAAATCTACGGCCTGGACTTACATTCATTTCATTTCCTGAAACTAAGAATGGAAGAAGCTATTAATAAACTAGAAATGCAAGCACAAAACAAATAGGTTTAAATCTTAGGACCAACCTGCACTGGGTAAGAGTGCTGAGAGAGCCCTAGCTCGCTCTTCTGCTGTTGGCAGTAACACAGACCATCCACTCTGAAGCACTGCTTGAGCAGCCGATTGCACAGTATTAAGAACACCAGCATTGCTTGCTAATGTTACCACTGTCTGCTTCAGACTATTGAGCAGTNTAAAGGGAAAAGCTGGCTTGCCCAAACACATACTGAAATTAAACTAATACTCAAAGTTTATGAACTATATTTAACTATATCCCCTAAAACTCTGAAATATAATAACCAAAAGAATAACCTCAACTGTTTCTACTTCACTACAGTATGCTAGGAAAAGTAGCACATCTTCAGTGAATGTCAGATACCTTCTAGAGAGGATGTTCACTCTTAAAAATGCTATTTAAAATTTTTAGAAATGCTCAAAGACCTCTGAGTGTATGGGCTTATTGAGTGAGTATACAAGGCTTAATCCATTTACATTATTTTTATAGTTCATTTTTAACAAGACCCAAAAGCCGTCGAGAAGAAAAAAACAACCACTAGCTGCCAAATTTCAAAGAGTAGAAAGTGATATTATACTTATTTCACTCTTTAAATCAATAAAAATGTTTTAAAGCACCTTAAGTCCACTATTTTCATCCAAGCAATTTACTGAAACATATAGTTCAAAGACCGCTCAATGTGTAAGAAATTGAAGGTACCTGAAGCCTTAGAAGGTTTAATGTTGCCACAGCCATACACTCCTTTTCCTGAGGAGGGGGCCAGTCAGAGGAGCCATCCATTCCTTCTGTCACTTGTCTTAGTAAAAGATCTAGCTGCTCAAATGTCATGGGACAAACATCCACCACAAAAGGCACCCGCAAGCCTATTGACCATTCTGAACACGATGACCAAGCAAAACTCTATAAATGGAAACAATATACAAAGTTCAACAGTTATTACCCAAATATAAGATGACACTGATTAGAGATTGGACTGTAAAGCTAACACCTGCCTTTGAACAGTAATAGAAGATGCAGAAATAATATCAGCACATCTGTTGAAGAGAACCCTCCATTTGCATCTTTGTAAACATACATAAAACCCTACCAACCCCAGAAAAGAACTCTCTTATCACATTTTCCAAAGTGCTGTTATGCCAGTCCAGATACCTCACTATCTTTGCTGCAGGAAACATTCTGCTTGACAACTCTTCAATTGCTGTACCAGACAAAAAACAAAACAGGTAAACAGCTACTTCTCAGAATACCCAACAGAAGGAAAGCTGGTCAAACCTTTTTGGCAGAGGAATTGCACAAGAGTTGTTCTTTCCAAGCCTCCATTTATTCAGAATAAGAAATAAGAAAAGCCATGCAAGCACAGAAAGAAGGACTGGGATTAGCATACAGAACTAGTCTCAGTGAGAGACAAACTGCAATTGCAATTCAAAAATAAAACTTACCTGAGCAGGCCCACAAGCAATTCCAACAATATGCTTCGTGTCTAATCCTGGGAGAGCTGTGGGCTCTGGTTTGGTGATCCGCAAAGTATCAAAATGTTGACACTGATCATTGCTTCCCCAGCTATGCACTTCACTATCTTCAGTCAGTGCTAAACAATGAGTAGATCCAGCTGCTACATCTATCACTTTTTTTCCTGATAGGAAAGTCAAATATTGAAAATATAACTTGAAGATTACAATCATTAACAGAAAAATACCAGAGGTAAGGAAAACTGTGCTAATTACAACCATACTTAACTATGAACACATTATGGATGCCAAGAGTGTCACCTTTGCCTTAGTAGTGGATCAGAAGAGTACAGCAAAAGAAAAACCAAGGAAATATTTAAAGATTCTTAAGAGACAGCTTAAGTACAAAAGGTTACAAGTTTAAAAAAAATCTTCTATTTTGTATCCCTTCTACTTAGATACTTTCTTAGGAAAGGTTTATTAAAAGATCTCCCCATCTATGAACAGAGACTGTAAAGTTATATTGTAGTTATTAGACCAGAAATTACTTTCAATAGATCATTCATCATATATGAACAACAGTCTTAGGAAAGACAGAGCAATAAAACTTCCTCATCTTCCCCTACAAAACCCCAGGTTTCTCACAAATGCAAGAAATAATCTTCACTCTGTTACAAACCAGTCAGAAGTACTGGCACGAACACAACTTTAAACGACATTACTTGTTGCCTGTGATTTTCATTTATTCCATTCACGTGCCTTAATCTAAACATATATATATTTTATATATATATTTGCATGACAATGCAAAAATACATGTTTTAAATAAGCATTTCTGTGAACCTAATAAAAGAAAAGCAGTAATAAAGAGAACACAAGACAAGCAGCATTTAAAGTAGTCGTACCATA
This sequence comes from Fregata magnificens, assembly GCA_013389945.1. Taxonomy (NCBI): domain Eukaryota; kingdom Metazoa; phylum Chordata; class Aves; order Suliformes; family Fregatidae; genus Fregata; species Fregata magnificens. The sequence continues at coordinate 149,543 of WAAD01011256.1, read as the reverse complement.
GTGGCTCTAAGTCTGCTAGAATTCTAAAGGTATAAATGCAGAAGTGATGGAAAATGTGCACTATTACCTTCTCCAGTGCAACCAGCATAAAATATGACAGAGTACATGGTACCATCATTCTTAAACTTGAGATCATTAGTGTCCAGAAAAAGATTCCAACAACAGAAAAAAGAACTTTGGAATATTTCCAGCTCTGATAACTACCTTTCAAGCCTTCCAGCAGTTTGGGGTATCGAACGTGTTCTTCCGTTCCATGCCCAAGTCTCTGATTGTCACCTTTTCCCCAGGTGTAGACCTGGCCATCTTTGGTTAAAGCAATAGAAAACTGACTCCCGCAGCGTACTTTCACAATGTCCAGATCTTGAAGTTTTTCTATCAACTTGGGAGTCTTGCAACCATCACTGCCTCCTCTTCCCAGTTTTCCATAATCTCCATCACCCCAAGACCACACTTGGCCTTTATATCAAGAAAACAAAAAATGTTGCATTGCTTTTTCATATAATGAAGTTATCCATTTTGACAAGCAAGTTCTTAAAAATCTGAGATTCTACAATAACCACAATTTTCAAATTGTAATTTAAGAATAGCAGTTATGAATTAATTTCTAATTGTTCATGACAATAAGAAGGAAAAGACTTGAAAAGTTTTCATGTCGATTAAACATAGAAAGTGTAACACATAACATGCATTGAAAATTCATCAGTATACACAAAGTTCTTTTTAAAAACATATGAAGTATAGGATTTACTGCAAATCAAGCCTGTAGTATGATCTTTACTTAAAACCTGTCTTCTTTTATTATAAGGCATTATTCATAAGAACTTGCAAAATCTTTTTCCACATCAAATGGCCAAATTGTCTGCAAAACCTGTTTTCTTAATTTTCAGTTCTTATCGTTCAACCATTTCACAAAATGAAATTAAAAGTGCCATTGTCTGTCATGTTCTTTTGAAATACACTACTAAATCTAAGCCCTGATGTAGGAACTTAGAAATAGTCAAGCCATTCTGCATCTGCATTAAATAAAATTATGGTTCAAGAATGGTAAACCCACGCATGTCCAAAAAGAAAGTCTTGTTTTACGCTCTGATGCATTTGATGGATGAGGGGATTGAGTGCACCCTCAGCAAGTTTGCAGATGACACCAAGTTGGGCGGGAGTGTCGATCTGCTCGAGGGAAGGAAGGCTCTGCAGAGGGATCTGGACAGGCTGGATCAATGGGCTGAGGTCAATTGTATGAGGTTTAACAAGGCCAAGTGTCGAGTCCTGCACTTTGGTCACAACAACCCCATGCAATGCTACAGGCTTGGGGAAGAGTGGCTGGAAGGCTGCCCGGCAGAAAAGGACCTGGGGGTGCTGGTGGACAGCCGGCTGAACAGGAGCCGGCAGTGTGCCCAGGTGGCCAAGAAGGCCAACAGCATCCTGGCTTGCATCAGGAACAGCGTGACCAGCAGCAGTAGGGAAGTGATCGTGCCCCTGTACTCGGCACTGGTGAGGCCACACCTCGAATACTGTGTTCCGTTTTGGGCCCCTCACTACAGGAAGGACTTTGAGGTGCTGGAGCGTGTCCAGAGGGGGGCAATGAAGCTGGTGAAGGGTCTAGAAAACAAGTCTTATGAGGAGCGGCTGAGAGAACTGGGGCTTTTTAGTTTGGAGAAGAGGAGGCTGAGGGGAGACCTTATCGCTCTCTACAACTACCTGAAAGGAGGTTGTAGTGAAGCGGGTCTTGGACTCTTCTCCCAAGAAACTAGCGATAGGACAAGAGGAAATGGCCTCAAGTTCCACCACGGGAGGTTTAGATCGGATATCAGGAAAAATTTCTTTACTGAAAGAGTGGTTCAGCATTGGAACAGGCTGCCCAGAGAGATGGTGGAGTCATCATCCATGGAGGTGTTCAAAAAACATGTAGACCTGGCACTTCAGGACATGGTTTAGGAGGCATGGTGGTGTTGGGTTGGTGGCTGGACTTGATCTTAGAGGTCTTTTCCAACCTTAATGATTCTAGGATTTATGTTCCCTACTTGCATAAGCTAGTTTCTAAGATACTGTGATAAGCAATGGAAGCATGCAAGAAGGAGACCAAGAGAAAAGAAAAAAAAAAAAGAATCTGGGTTTCCATTTCCTGGATGAGCTAATCTTTCAGCTTTTAAATACTGCACATCATCATAACCAGCTATATTTTAAAAGAACAACTAGCTTCCGAGAACTCTCTGCTTTCTAAGAGATGACTTTGGGGCTTAACCTCACACAGTGAAATTCAGGTTTTGAATCTGTCTCACCCTCGGCATGTCACTCAGGGATGCTGGGAAGCAGACTTTCAATACAGCCTCTCTTTGGCACTTCCCATGGATTAACAGAGACAACTCTCCTACTCAAAATTCTGGCTGTTGTGACAACCTGAGTTATTTGCACATATATAATAATGCATAAAATTTAGACACGTATGCACATATATGTAATATTTTGTGTGTATATTATACATTTACATGGGTATTTTAAATATATATACCATAAATGGAAATATATATTTGCATGTTCATAATGAATATATTGCACATCTATGCATGGAGTTATACCTGCATATATTAGACGCAAAATGTATAAATGCACATATGTATTTCCCCAAAAGGAATTTCAGCTTTCAATTCTTACAGAATTCAAGCCACTAGAAATAAGCATATCTGCAGTATAAATATCTTCAGAATGAAATGAAGAAAAGCTAAGCTTACTTAAGGTGGTAAGTTATATTTTGCTACTAACCATTTTCAGTAACTGCAAGGGTCTGAGCATCTCCACTCCCACAGGACACATCAATAACTTTGAGTCCTTTCAGCCCCGTGACCAGCATTGGGATGGTCTGATCTTCACTGGAACCTTCAAAACAAAGTAGTTCTGTGAGAAACAAAACCAAGAAGGCCTGGTAATGTTCTTTTGTTTGGNGGGGGGGGGGGGGGGGAGCAGTTTGGTTTTGTTTTCAGATTTGAGCATTATGACTAAGCTCCCATATGGTTTCTTAGGTATCTAGTATGGATTTAACCCATGAGATAGTCTTCACAAGGAAGAAAACAGAGAACAGTAGATTTTTCTTCTCCATCCAATTGCTTATTTTCACATAACTCATAGAAATTTAGTGGTTTTGAGACAATCTCTCCCATAATTATTTCAATTCATGTGGAACAACATATGGTTCTCAAATCAGCTTTAGATAAATTGGATAAAAGATAATTTGAGACAGGCACTAAACAATTCTTTGACAAACAACTTACTTCAAGGTATCAAGCAACATACCATGACCAAGCCTGCCATAGTTTCCTCGTCCCCATGTATATAGCTCTCCTTCAGCAGTAATGGCTGCACTATAGGTGCTTCCACATGCAATATGAACAACATGTTTCCCAGCTTGCTTTCCAGATAAAGCAGATATCATCTTCGGTTCCTCCAGAGGGCTATTTAAAAAGAAGGTGACATATTTCACAAAAGGTGATCTGATGAGCAGATAACAAAAGGTGTGACATATGTGTTAGAAAACAATTGCTGCAATTCTACCTGCAAACCTTATTACTAGTCTGAAGTATCAAGTATAAATAGAGCTACAAGCCAAAAATTAAGTTCAGATTGTTCAACAACATACAAACCACTGAAGGAACATCTGACAACTCTGATTTCTATTTCCAATTAAATTAATGCAGTGTTTTAAAGAAATATTTGTCTACTATTAAAAAAGATTATCTTTAATTACTATATCTGAACAATTAATTTCATTACACTGCTAACCCTTGTGTAGTAACTCCCTTGCTTTATAGGGAATTCAGCACTGGGGGAAGACATTTAGAACCTCTAAAATATATTGATGTACACCCCCTACAGAATACCCCTGTAGAAGACTGCTCCTACACAAAAGCAGGACAGGGAAAAAAGGAATGATATATGCAACATGACTGCATAGGAAATGATGACCCCGCTCTGACATTTGAGTCAATGTTTCTAGAGAAAATGCATTGTGGATTCATAAAACCATGAATAAAAGGCCTAATAACAGTGCCACCACTACTACACCCTCTATCAACAAGTATTTCAGAAAGTAGCATTAATACAGAACTGGGAATATTACAGGCATAGAAAACATGCAGGGAGAATGCAATTTCTGTTCAATAACAGAGAAGAATGTTAAATGCTGAATGTGTTTATATACACAACTAAATAGTTCTTACTATGAATTCAGAACACTGCCAAATAAACGTTATGATTATTTTTATTACATACACTGTATCACCATGACCTAGTCTTCCACCATCTCCACAACCCCAAGAGAAAACTTCACCATTTGCTGACAAAGCAAGATAGTGATGCCCATCTGAATGTGCTGCTATCTTCACAATATTTCTGGAAGCTAGACTCTGCACCAGCTGTGGTCCCTGTGAACCAAAAAAAAGCAATACACTTACAAAAACTGCTTATATTTTCCATCACTTGCCTACATACAGAATAACTAGGTACAGTTTTCCTAAGGCTTTATCAAAACTGTGCACTCAAATTAATAAGGTGAAGGTATAGAGAAAAAAAAAGGTCAAATCTACTATTCGAGTCTGACAAAAAACAATGCTTTGAAGTTATTTTGTTCCCATCCTCATAAGGTCTTCAGTATATATGAAAATGGTGTTTATCTTAATCTTACAGGCAATCTTAGTGACAAATGTTTCTGTTACAGTATAGTTTTGTCTGAGAAACTACACAGTTTGGGTACAGTGTTACATCACTGAAGTAAAATCCATTTCATATCTGCCTATTTCTACAGCTGTCACCAAGGCCAGCATACCAGTGAAAGCAATTATCACTGTATTCATAACCTCTAGCCTGATAGAAAATACAGAAACCAGCTGAATTTCATCAAATCAATACAAGGTATCAAAACCACTATTTCTGAAAATTCAAAAACAGCAACATAGAAGCTCACAAAAATCAGCATGTCTCCATCTACTCTTCCAAGATACCGTACATAGTTAAAGGAGCAGACTTATGCTATGAAGTAATACAGAAGAGAACACAATTTAAAAAAACCACTCTCACCAGAGTATCGCTGTTGTACGCTTGTGTATAAACTCGTCCGTTCCTAGATAATATTAGAAAACGTTTCTCTGCACAGGCAACCTGCACAACGCCAAGACTGGCAAGTCCTTCACATTGAATTGGACCACTCACATTAGCATAGTATTTCCAACCTATTAAACCCCAAGCAATGACCTCTTGCAGAGATCCCTAGAAAATAAGAAATTCTGTAAGTACTGATTTTGAAATACACAACTTAACAAAATGCATAGAGAAGATTATTTTTTAAACCTTTATATGCCAAAGATACTCAAATCTGTAACAGTCATTACTGCCAGTAGTCAGTAAAGTTTACCTATTAGAAGATACCAAAAGTAAAGACTTGCATGCACCATATTCAGTTTAGTCTGGTACTGAATAAGCTATAAATATCTACACTAAGTGTTNACGTCTTATCTTGAGCATTTACTCTGATAAACACAGGGAACAGCTCACAATATGGCAGAATTAGCCATAGCGCTGTGATAACAAAGAATGGTTCACAAACCACAGAATCGTACTCCAAGGCTGACTTGGAGTCAGCTGAAAGAGCACTGATGTAATAAAAGATACCCAAGTAAGACAAATTTAGGCAACTCAGCATTACCTTGTGAAAATCAAAAGGAAATTTGAAGAATCTTAGGAGTTGTTTTCCTTCCAAATTGAAAATCAGCTATGCTTTTAGGAAAAATATCTTACTAAATTTGACACTGCTAACAGTTACCTTATGAGATGTAGGAGAGCTACACTGTGGAGGCATACATGGGGTGGCTAGACGATCTAAATGTGCCATGATCACTACAGCTGTTTGTCTCAGATCAATCGCTAGCTCATTGTCCTGTGGTAAAGTCAGATACCTTAGAAAACTTTCATTTGGACTCAGAGGGTAAGTCAGGAGCTAGAAAAGAGAAAAGAGCAGTCAGAAGAATACTCAAGGGATTTCTATGCCACTACTCATACAGATACACAATATATTTTAGACATGCTGCGTATCTGCACAAGTTTAAGAGAAACAAAATAACTCTGCACATCCTTTTTCTTACAGTAGAGGAAAATTCCAAACACACATGTTGAGAAAATATAGTCAGATTGTGAATATAATAGAAAGTTACTAGCATAATAAAACTGATTTACTATGTTTTATCAACCTCAATAATATTCACTAAGAGCCATAGTTCAATTAACTTCAAACACAACTAAACAAAAACAATCCAAATATGCAGAAAAGTGTGTACATCTTTAAGTTAATTATCACAAAAGCATTAACTCTGAAACACAATGCTTACCTCTAGCCATACTATGATGTTCCTCCTACCTCAAGAAACTCAAATGTATGCATGAAAACCAAACAACAGTGGTGTATATGCATCTATGGAAAACTCGACTGCCAATTTTGTTTGGATAATTTTATAATTATTTTAGCCAGCCAAATGAAATTTGATACCAACATAACGCCCCTTTCAAATAATCCAAGGGTAAGTACCTGAATCTCTTCCTCAGTATTGGGCACGTCTTTATTACATATTATACTCTGAAATCTTTGTAGCAAAGGTAGAAGGGGTGCACTTGTTCCCTGTGCAGATCGCTCATTATCTGTTTCCCTCGTTCCATTATCCCAAAGTTGAAGCAACAACATAACTGCAGACAACATTTGGCTGAAAGAGGAAGTTTACATCTTCTATTAATAAGCATTCCTAAAACCATTATTTTAGGTTATTCGTACAATTCACTTTCTACGTTTTGAAATTTAGCAATATCAGATGTCACGGCTTTCCGTTTTAAACAGATTATCAAAATATCAAAAATGGATTTTGCAATCTAGCTAACATAAGATCTTGATTGCCACTGCATTACAGAAAAGGTTCACATGCTTTGAACCACAATTATTACGTTAAACCCAAACCCATGAAAACTGAAGACAAGCACTGCTCAGGCCATCCCAACAGACAGTGATGGTCAAAAATCAGAGTGCTCATGCTTCTCACCTTAGTGTACCCCTCTGCACTGCCAGTTCTAGCAATATGGCAAGTGCCAAGTGCTGGTCTTGTAACGGAATGTTTCCTGGCCCTTTGGTACTGGGAGCTCCATGCACATCTCTATTTAAAAGTCAAACATATACATTTTAACTAAGAAGTAATTGGAAGCAATACATATTTTCTTACCAAAAGCATCTACAACACACCAAGAACCACTAAACTTACAGAAAAATATAAAATTGGTGATGAAAGTAGCTGAGAAGAAAAGCTGACACGTCACACAAGATCAATTTTTAGAGTGGCAGCTAAGCTTTAAAATTGCTCCAAGCGTCATAATCTACTCTATACCTCTATTAAATATGGTAAGAACATGAAAAACATTTTTCACAAGTGAAATTCGAATATTCTTTATGATATTCACTATAAGGATGTAGTTCCAGTATTCAAAAGACAATTAATTTCTGATAACTATTGTAAAAGGGTGACTTTAAGCCTCCTTAAATAACAGGGAAAGGCAGGGGAGTGCTCTAAGTCCAATATGAGTGTATTTTCCCTCATATGCACAGAAGTCTGCATGTTTTACTACACTAGAAAGGCACAATTAAGTGTACGCATATATTGTATTACCAAAGCACTTTTCATGTGGATTCAGTTTACATTAGTGAAACACTATTTTTCATGCAAGTCTACATGCAGTGATTCAGAATATTCAAATTCACATTTTTCTTAAACAGTTAAAGGAATTAAATAATATTTAAAGAGCATCATTTCAACAGTTCATGTATTTTTTGCTTGCTTGTATAACAACATTAGAAAAGGAAAGCAATCTTTAATTTTCCATAAACTATTATGTTTATACCATCAGCTGCTAAGAGATGCAAGTTTGCCATTTAACAGCTACTTCAGCAACGTTTAGAAAAAGAAACTTACCCAGTCACAACAGACCTTAGGAATTTAGTAGCTCTTTCCACCACTTCTAGCCATACAGAAGACACAGTCCCTTCATCAAAAAGGGACGCCTCTGGTAGAGCTCGTAGTGCATCAAGTGATTCCTGTAACAATTCACTGCACAGGTCTGCATCTTCACCTAATGAACACAGTAATACTAGTTACACTCCCATCTTTACAGAAGTTATATAAATTTTTGTAAACAATGTTTTGTGGATTTTTTTTTAACCTCAAGCTTACAAGTTCCTTAATGATATATACAAAGTTCTCAATTTTCACATGAAACATTTCGACTGCCAGACTTCTGAAGAACTATCTGCTTCACAAAAAATACATTCAGAAAGGTGGCAACTCTTAAACCAGCTCGTCCCACTATACATCCACTAAGGAAATCAGAAGAACTAGAGCTTGCTGGACAAAGAGTGAGCCAAACAGCTGCGGTCTGAACAAACAGCACAGACTGAGACAAACAGGTAGGTTAAAGTGGCACAGATGACAATTCTACCAACCTCTGCAATTTGACAATTGCTGACAAGTACACACACTAAACGTAAGTTTCACACTACTGCTCCAAACTCCTTTTCTAAGCTGCTACTATTGTGTAGTAATATAGTGGATCGACCCTGTCTGAAGAATAAATCTAACCTTCCTGAAATGTGGCATTAAAAATATGTTCCCTTTCATGAAATGCCAACTTGTCTTCCTCAACATAAAAGTATCCCAGCACAACACAGCACTGGTACTGGCTTGGATGGCTTCAATCAGCAACAGTATTGTTGGGCATAATACCACATAAACATAAAACACAATTATGCAAATCTAACATTTATAAATGTATAGTTCTATGCAAATATTTAAAACACACATGCTTTAATGAATCGTTTGTCTTCTGATGAAAAATATATGCAATACGCTACAGAGTAAACCTACCTGACCTCCAGGCTCTACGAAGGAACGCAAATGCAAATGACAGTGCTGCTCGGGATCCGACTCGTGCAAGTCCTTCTACACCTTTGCCTACAGGTCTTGGGCTAAATAAAATTACATATGCATTGTCTCGATATGATTTATATAATAATAATTTATATTAGTAATTATTTGTATAATTTGTTTATTCAACAATTTTATAATTTAGCTATGTGCATGCATATATATAATTACACAATTTTTATTTGTAAAGAATTGTAATTGTCTCTTGAGAATGAAGGTGATCAGCATCAAAATGTCATCAACCAAAATTCATTTTCAGCTGCTTCAAAGAACAACCAATTCAACTCCCAACATCAAAAAGCTTCACAGAGAAAAAATAAACTAGACTGGCATAATTGACTGCCATCAGAAAGGTGCCTATAGTTACTCAAGTGAAATTATGATGGTGTATTCAAAATACACAGACATAAGATACTTCATGTACTCATTATTTACTCAGGAAGTTTATACTTCTAGTTAGTTTGGACTGCATAAACTATGCCTATAGGCTATTGTTTTTTATGACTCTTCGATTATTGACAATTAATTCCATCAATTTTGTCATTTCTTATCTTTCCATTCAAGTGTCAATGTTATAAATCTCTCTTCGCAGCTTCTGCATTGATATGTTTAAGGAAGAGAGAGTGAGTTTGAACTTTTGTTAATACCCACTGGACTTGCATACATTTCTGTTAACCTTTTTACGCAAACAATCACACTAATTTAAGTAAGCTTTCCTTTATACTTAATGACAGTAGATTCCCTACCGCTTCCTCTCAGAAAGACACCAACAATTCTGTTTTCTTTTTAATCTCACATCAAAGGAATGTGAACTGCTTAGGACTTTTTCAAGAGAGAAAAAATTTAAACTGGCATTTTTAGCAGTCTGATAACTTAAATATACCAGTGCTCTTTTTAATCAGAGCTGAAAAAAAAAAATTTCAGAGAAAGATATCATTGTCAGAACTCCAATCCCATAATAACTAGTCATGATATCTACTTACTGTCTCCTATCATTTCTGAAGCTAGAGACAATGTAACGTAAAAATTTCTGTGGTTGAATTGCTTGTTCTGTCAGACAGCAATCTTGTTCAGCTACCGAATAGCTTCTTTAATGCCTCATCTGATAGATTTTTCTATTTTTAGGTCAATAAGATATCTAGGCATGGAAAGTAATCAGACAATTTCTTATTCAGTTAGTTCTCTGGAAAGTTTCACATAAAATGTACGATTACAGCATTTCTCACCCAAGTTAAGGAAAACTATGTTCAATTTCCATGTATTTGTATTTTTAAGTTTGTTATGTGCCTGAACTGAGCAAATATTGACAAAAAATATATTAATGTTATTTCTGCTACGCAGAAGTACCTTTGTTTTAACTGACACCTGACTAAGGGGTACGAAGAAAACATATGTGTTAATATATTTAACAGTGTTTGTGAGAAGATGGACACAACCTTAAAAAAACAAATAGAACTATGTAACCTCCATCAGCATCATTTCTGAAATAGGCTTCTCCATACTTTCTAGCTGAGTAGAACAAAAGGAATACCTCAATAGAAGTCTACTAATAGCTCAAAAAATAATATCTACAGCAATGTATTACAATAAAAACCCACCAGTATGAACAGAGACACTATAAGCGAGCATCAGCCAAGGAGGAAAACTGTGTGGCAGATAACACCACATAAAACCATCTTAAGAAACAGGAAGAGTTTCTTTACTACTAATCTTTCACAAGGAGGAAGAAATCACATTAAGTTCGCACACACAGGTTGATAACCTTTTGATGACTTTCCTAATGTATTAACTTGTTCATGCATGTGTAGTTACCTTTTCTTATCCACAGCAGGCAGAGGAATATTACTGCTTTTCCACTTAACTTTGACATTCTCCTGAAGAACTGTTCTGTTCAATGCAATGAAATACCGTTCCAGGATAACTAGCCTCTGCTTTAGCCTCATAGCTGAAAGAGCTGTTGTAGCAGTTTGTGTGGCCAGACTTTGCTGTTCCTTCACTAGTACATGAAGGCACTCCTTCAATTCGTTCACATCTGAGAATCAGAGAAAGATATCATTTTACGGCTGTTCATCTTTTTTATATACAGTACCAAGAAAAATCAAGACAAATTGAAAACTGACCAGAAGTCTGAACCTCAAAACCCAGTGAAACTCCCTGTTTCCATATTTAATGTGCACGTTTCTAATCCACAGTATTACATAATCACAATCATACTTAACAAGTGTTTAGACAAAGGCTATCATCAAAACTGGTTTTGTGTGAACACATCTGAACCTTCGTATTTTATGTCTGAAAATAAAACGTCACCGTAAATATTTATGTGTTTCAAAAAAACAAGTTAGACAGTAAATTCTTATCACCATCAGACCTCAGAGTCAGACTTCTCTAAAGTGCAGGCAACAGCCTTGCAAGTCGCCACAAGGATATGCTTTCGTTTTGCACTGATACACATTATCTTAAGTTTCTCAGAAGTTATGAAACTACTCTCAGAAGCTCTAGGATCACTGCCAAAAGCTGCTAAGCTTCTGAAACAATGTCAGAAATTTAAGACACTTGTAAGTACTATTAGCAAATAAAGGATCTGACTTAGGTGCCAACACTATAGAATGAATACTTCACTAACCAGAAAAAGCAGTCAACATCCCAAAGTCCTAGTAATCTAATATCAGATGGTAACAAGTACAGTGTCTACAACAACAACAACCAAAAAAACCCCGCAACACTTTAAAATAAAAATTTGGAAATTGTGTATTTTTACATTTTCTGTAGCTTTAATTCCTAGGACAAACATCAACCAAGTGCATTCTTAGAAGGGTTCTTTTCTGTCCCTTTATTAACAGCCTGATAACTGGGCCACCCCATTCTGCTTTGCACTGAATTACTCTACTCATCCGCAGGCCAACCACATTTGTTGCCTAGCTGCTACGCAGAAGTACCTTTGTTTTAACTGACACCTGACTAAGGGGTACGAAGAAAACATATGTGTTAATATATTTAACAGTGTTTGTGAGAAGATGGACACAACCCTAAAAAAAAAAGGAAAAAAAAAACCCAGAAAACCAACACATTTTTCAGAACAGCTGCCTCCAAGCTATAAAAATTTAGACATGTTATGGTAGTCTCTAGAGTTAAAAATTATATCTAATGAGGCATAACTTTTTTTGCAACTGTAACTGTATAAAGTATTTCAAAGTTTTGTCCCCACTCTGCAATGCATCTTTGCATACCCAGCAGAGCATTCAAGTGGCCTTCTCTGCCGCTGGATCGCATTGCACAGTCACTTAGGGTTTGCTGTCAGCCATCACCCCAGCCTGTTTTCAACACTGCTACTCACATTTCACCATTTCATAACATGTTAGATTCCCCTCCCTGAGGCAATTTAGATCTTTCCACCTGACTCTGAGGAACTACTTATTTTTTCAATGAGTAAGAACAGATTAAAAAGTGTTCCTTGCAGTCTAGACCTTAAAAAAAATTAGACAAAAGCAATAGCAGCTATTATACACATTCATACTTTGACTCAAACAAAAAGAAATATGACAAAAAAGCCACACTGTCCTTAGTATTAGCCCTACAAAATTCCCCAAAGAACTCTATAGCACAGTTGAGTATCAACGAGTTACACACATACAGCAACTTCAGATCACAATGTAAAGTAACACATAAATAAAACAGATGCCTGCCAAAGGCATGCTTCATTTGTTTGGTTTGGCTTTATAATGTCCCTTAACATTATGGCCATATAGAAGTTTACTCAGGGGGTTTAATGGATGACTGTATCAGTACCCAGTCTGAACCAGTTGATCCAACTAAAATTTTGTTTCATTAAATACCACAAATCTCAGTTGTGTAATGTTAGCATTACTCAGAACAGCAAAGTAAAAACTTCTACAAAATATCAACTACATGTTCTGAGGCTGCTGCTGTCACCTTAGGTGTGCCTTAACCTTTATTTTGTAAGCAAAAAAAAAATACCGACAGGGAGAGATCACTCACTAATTAGTCACAGGCGAAACAGACTCAACTTGGGGATATTAGTTTAATTTATTAAAAATCCAATCAGAGTAAGGTAATGAGAAAATAAAAACTAAATCTTAAAACACCTTCCCCCCACCCCTCCCTTCTTCCTGGGCTTAACTTCACTCCCGATTTTCTCTACCTCCTCCCCCTGAGCAGTGCAGGGGGATGCGGAATGGGGGTTACAGTCAGTTCATCACACATTGTTTCTGCCACTCCTTCCTCCTCAGGGGCAGGACTCCTCACACTCTTCCTCTGCTCCAGCGTGGGGTCCCTCCCACGGGAGACAGTCCTCCACGAACTTCTCCAACGTGGATCCTTCCCACGGGCTACAGTTCTTCACAAACTGCTCCAGCGTGGGTCCCTTCCATGGGGTACAGTCCTTCAGGAACAGACTGCTTCAGCGCGGGTCCCTCGCGGGGTCACAAGTCCTGCCAGCAAACTTGCTCCAGCCTGGGCTCCTCTCTCCATGTGTCCACCAGCTCTGCCAGAAGCCTGCTACAGCACAGGCTCCTATGGGGTCACAGCCTCCTTCGGGCATCCACCTGCTCTGGCAGGGGTGGTCCGAGGTCCTCCACAGGCTGCAGGTGGGTATCTGCTCCACCATGGACCTCCACGGGCTGCAGGGGGACAGCCTGCCTCACCATGGTCTTCACCACAGGCTGCAGGGGAATCTCTGCTCCAGCGCCTGGAGCACCTCCTCCCCCTCCTTCTTCACTGACGTTGCTGTCTGCAGAGTAGTTCCTCTCACATATTCTCACTCCTCTCTCCAGCTGCAGTTGCACAGCTTCCTCCCCACCCTGCCCCGCCTTCTTAAATACATTATCCCAGAGGCGCTACCACCGTCACTGATGGGCACTGATGGGCTCAGCCTTGGCTGGCGGTGGGTCCATCTTGCAGCTGGCTGGCGTTGGCTCTATCAGACACAGGGGAAGCTTCTAGGAGCTTCTCACAGAAGGCACCCCTGTAGAGCCCCTGCTACCAAAACCTTGCCGCACAAACCCAATACACATTTATTTCATTAGCTCTTGTAGGGAATACCACAGGCTTCTAACCGGTAAATTAAGGACCTTAAAAATGCCAATATCAAACTGAAAAGTTTCAAGGACTTTGCTTGAGTCACAAGCTTTAGTAAAGGCAAATATAGATGTTACAATGTGGAGAGATTTCAGACCTAAAAACTCAAAACACATTTCAAACAGAATTTGGCAAGAATCTACTGTTATAATGAGCACACATTCCAGCAAAACTAATGTGCTCTAATTTCCTAGAGGTTTTTATATTTTGCCTCTTCTTTCCCCTTCCACTACGCGGTATTTCCACTGGACAAAGAGCAGATAGAGGATGCAGTTGGCTTGGCTTAACAGGCATTTAATAGTGCTGCAAGCCATTGCCACAGAATGAGTGGATTCAGAAGTTAGAGGGAAAGACAAAAATGCAATCACATACACATAATTTCCTTCAGAAACAAAGCTAAATGCTTTAATATGCTCCCAAAATTATTTTATACCAACAAAGAATATAATTTCTAAGCCTTTAGCTTTTAGCTTCCTTCTGTCTGCTCCCCTATTCAAAAGATGACCATCAGCAGACCTCACCTTATTAGTATTCAGCGGGAGAAATAATGAAGAGTTGCATGCACATTCAGAATGCATCTCATTATGTGGCTGAGTGCTTAATTTTCAAAGTTTTATATTGCGAGCAAAACTTGTTTACATTGATGCTCAAATACTCATGCACAGAACAAAATAGCAAGACTGAGTCTTGCGTGTGTGTGTAAAAATATACACACACACACATACCCTTTAAGAGCATAAACAACAACTGAACAGATACTTAGAGCTGGACAACAGCTTTCAAGTTGGGGGGGAGGGGGGGAGAGGGGGAGGTGAGTTAAAATCTGTTCCAAGTGGAAAGCAAGTAAAAGAAAAAACATGGATGAAGCAGTTCTGAGAAAACAGAGGAGGTCAAATTTCATCCTTTGACTGAACCATTCTTCTATCAGCATTTCTAAATCTAAACTTAAAAGTATTGATCAAGAAATTATATTAAAGTAGAAAATGTCACTATAAAGGAGGTTAAAAACAGTTTTTTCAATGCCATGACTGCTTTTAATTACCTTTGTACACAGTACAAATTTAGATTTAATCATGTAACTAATAGCCCTTACAGGATGAAAGTTCTGCATGTCTCCTCTCTCACAAAGCAAACACAGAAAGATTTGATTGCTCTGATCTCTGATCTCACTGAATTCACACAGGTAATTTTAACCTACCCCCTTAGGTATTGCCTCTAAAGTATTTCTTAGTGCAATCAGCTATACTAACAATATTGGAAAAACAGATGTGGCACTGTTTGTAAACAAGCTCTCACTCACACATGAGGAAACCCCAGAAGTGCTACATCATGGCACTAATTTACCAGCATAATAGTTTAATTCACTGCTAATGTAAACCAGATCTGACTACACAAGAAAACCATATTTCCACTTCAACTGTATGTTGCTTATTCATTTAAGGATGTTTGCATTAAGATTATTTCCTCATTTATTTTTTGTCCTACAGGGCAAACAGAACAGTAGCATTCCTACCGAAACTTCCAAGTAGCATTTTCTAGTCAGACAGCAATTAAGGTGAATTTAAACTAACTTCGTAAGTGTGCAATATTTAGTATCTTAAACATATGAAATGACATCAGATTACAGTGAATTTGAATCATAATCTATTTAACAGTTGTTCAGTTAAGTTTTTACATACATAGTTGTTGCATCAGTTGAGCTTTTTCTATTTTTTTTTCCAAGAAATAAAAATTACCCAAACTCAAGTGGTATTTAACAAATACTCAACCATACCCACAGTCAAAGTGAGGTGGCTTCACAATTTTAAGCTTCGAGAAAGATTTAGCCAGTGCTTTTTCCCTAAGACACAAAAAAATACCCCACCCAACAACAAAAAAAGAAATACGATTCATCTTAAGGGAGAACTGCATTTTTGGATAGAAGTTGAAAATAATCAAATCTCTCAGATTTTACATCTACAAAGAGATGGCGTATTGAAGACATTTCTAAACACCCAATAGTGATATATATAAAATGCTAAGGGTTAGAACCCTTAAGACTGATAGCAATGCATATGGGATGCATCAAGGAAGATGAATAAATAGCTGATATACACTTAGAAGCAACAACAGCAGCAAGTCCTCTGCTGTTCCATACATGCATAAATTGTGTGGAAATTGAGATAAATATTTAGGTCATTAAGTGTGTTGGTACTACATTAGTAAAGATGACAGCCAACTGCAAAAGATGCAGGCACTTAAGTAAGTGAGCAATAAAATGGTAGATGTATACTTATAAGCAAGGGAAACAAAATCCCAGTTTTTTCTGTTAAAGGGGCTCCAAACAACCTTCCACTCAAGAATGAGATCTTGGCACTACAGCAGGGTAGATGCAAGAAGAAAATGGTCCACTGTACAACAGCAGCTGGAAAAATAGGGTATCAAGACAGACAGAACAAAAACCAGAGATCATTATGCCACCTCATGAAACCCATGACATACCCACAGCTGAAGCAGTATATACAGTTCCCAACCCACCTTACCTGGCATAAAAATATGTAAAAGAAAAAAACCCAGAGGGAAGAACTAAGTGTTTAGAATAGCTTCTGCATGCAAAGAAGTCGCATGAAATAAGATCTTCAGTGAGGGAAAGATATAACTGGGGGGTGATTATGACAGAATTCTTAAAACACAAAAAACCAACCCGACCAGTGTTGCAGAAGACAAGTAAGGAACAACCACTCGTTGCAGCTTCCAGTGTAAGAACAGGGCATTAGGTGAAACCAACATACACCAAAATCAAGTCAAAGACTAGGAGGAGATTAACGTTCATGCGATAAACAGTTGAATTACAAAGCTCCTTCCTACTTATAGCTGTGGATGCCAAAAGTTCAGAATGTTCAAAAGAGACTAGACAAAGTAATGGAAAAAAACCAACATCAAAAATACTAAAGCCTATCAAGTTATGCCATGCACACATATGCTCCAGCAACATAAAAGAGGTATGGGGAATCCAAACACACATTCACATTCCCCCATACCACCACCTCTGGCTCAAAGACTATAGGCTACAGATAATGTATCATAAACATGGAACCTAATTATTTCCTTGGCTACTGCTATTTATGCTGTTGCTGCCAGGACATTGGACTAGACTGTCCTTTGGTTTGACTCAATATAGTCAACCTTAAGGATATCGTGACTAAGAAAAAGAAGCCCAAGAAAATGAAATAGTGCTCTATTTTCTGGAGGTTTTGAACAACTGCTTCAGAAGGTTTCCTCTTGTTCTCCCCATAGTCAGGGCTGAACACCTTGACTTCTCTCCACGTCATGTAAGATGCTAAAAACCAAATATTTTCAGAAAAGAAAACTGATGAAAGTAGTAAAACAAGATTTTTAGGAAGAATCAGAAGAACTGGTTAATGAACACGCAACCTGGTAGTAACAGGATAGGGGGAAGATGTTTTACAGAAGAACTCGTGTGAAAAATGAGGCCTGAATAGGTCAACACTGACATCAGTTAAGAGCTGAATATGAAATGGATGAACACTAAGATGCAAGAGAGAAGGAAAAACACCTTAAAGTCAAATAATGGCTTACCCATGTATTTATTACTATCTGATGCATTTTTACAGTATTTGGCATAATAAGACCGTTCCAAAAAAAAGCTATGACCTCTTTGCCCTGTTCTGGCAGAGTAGTGATCTCTGCATAAATTAGAACTAAGGAAAGCATTTTGCTTCTGTGAACACGTGCCAGGATGACAAAACAAGTGCAGGGCTGGGGGGGGAGGTGCAAAAAGTACTGCTTCTCAACACATTTTATGAACAGGGTTTTTTGTGTGTTCTCAAAATTGCTCAGCCCTCATGAGGGAGGGATGTCACAAGGCCCACTGACCTGGATTAGCCTGTTGAAGTTCAATAGCACGATCCTCCACACTTCTTGACAAAATCAGATTTTATTACAGCACTTCTAAAACATAGATATATGCTGTCTAATGTCTAGATAGTATTTTCATAATGTAAGACTGTAAATCATTAAACTCAGTAGAAATAGCACAGGGTATTGACCTGAAACACAGACTTTAAGTGCCTCTTCAGTTCCTTTTGTAAAATAACTCCAAGCTCACATGTCCAAATTACACCTTACTTGTAAAGGACTATAGAACATAAATGAAAACATAGTAAGTCTTAAATATATTGTTGCTGATCAAGTAAGAATTAAAGAAACAATTTTCCTTTTCAAAAGTTCCTTCATGCTTTTGACAGGCAAATATTCAAAGGTTCATTTTATTTTTATGAAGGATGACAGAAGAAAAGCTTAAAACAGTTTTCCTCATTTTATGAAACACTTATACAAACTATCAAAATTGAAGTGATTCTCTGTATTTTTTTCAAAATTAATTACCAAGCCACAAAAGCTAGGATGGCTCAAAAGGCAGCTGTTAGCTATATTTCTGACAAATACAAAACAAAAAGTTACCTACAATCATGAACAAAAGCCACCTGTAACACTTCTATAAATACACTGCAAGTGTGTTTGTAGAATTGTTTAAGGATTGTATGTCACAGCTAGGTGATGCAAACTTCAAGCACAAATGGTAACAGAAACCAAGGAATACAAATTTATTAGAGAAAGTCTTCGTAAGTTATTTCTAGAATAAGTACCTGCATGTGCACCAATAAACCATGCTAGAGATAAGCACTAAAAGTAAATACAAGAGAGTAAGTTATTTCTTTCTGAAAACTTCAAACACACGTACATCCCTTTTTTGTAAACAATTGTTTTTTCAATTTTCAAGAAATAATTGAAGGGTGAGCTTAAAGGCCAGGTCTTGTCTCAAACACCTTGGTCAGTTGGAGAAATTTATAGAATCATAGAATCGTTTAGGTTGCAAAAGACCTTTAAGATCATCCAGTCCAACCGTCAACCTAACACTGCCAAGTCCACCACTAAACCATGTCCCTAAGCACC
>WAAD01011256.1:109204-122217 GCA_013389945.1 Fregata magnificens | reverse complement strand
CCTTTTTTCCCGAAAAAGTACCTCCCTCAAGTCAAAAAGACTCCCCCCCCCCCCGCCCCCCCCCATATTTTTTAAAGACGACAAATCACAGGTACCAAAAAAAAAGTTCTCTCCATAAGAAATTGAGCATTACCGGTTTGAAATATCATGTCTATCCAACAGTACAATTCAGGAAGTAACAGAAGCTGAAATAATAGTTCACTGCTACCAAAGGCAGTATTTCCACCCTTCTAGACAGACCCTCATTTATTTAGGGGTCACATAAATTACTGGCAAAACTTATCTGACCATTTGGTGAGCCCATTTCAGCCAGGTTAGGAAACATAAATCTTTCCCTGTTTTGACCAGTTTAATTTTCTGTTCAATAAGGAGTCAAAAGAGCACCACAATCAGAAAAAGGAAAACAGGCAAGAGCAGAATCACTCCATTTTGGCATAGCCCATCACGAAACAAAATCCACCTCCACCAAAGTAACCCCTCTAAATAGATGCATTACTCTGCCATTTGCAAGATTCACAGTGTTTGAACTGCTCTCAAGCACACTAGAAGACCAAAAAAAAAAAAAGCACTACATTCTCAGTCAGATTGTGGACAGTTTTTTAGCTGACCTTTTAGTTACTTTACTAAGACTGTAAACAAAATCAGAAACAGCAGTATTGGCTTTACCCCATTCCTCAGTCCACTTCCTTTAAACAAAGGCTTCAGCTGTAAACACACTGAGCATACCAAACAAAAGGCCACTGCCAAGCCTCTCTCATAGTAACATGCCTAGTTATGAAATTTAATTTCAAAAGGCTGGAAGGAAGAGATTTAAGCCTTCATTTGAAGGCTTAGACATTACCATTCTGTACGCTTTTAAGAAATCGGTTTCAACTGTATTTAATTCAAAACGTGAACACCTGCAAATTGTATAGACAGGTGACAATAAACCAAGGTTCTGTGACAGTATGAAATTTGAATTCCATTTTCATGACCGCAATGAAAAAAAAAAAAAGAACAAAGAAAAAAAATAATTTAAAAATCCATACCTTTTCTTGGAGGTAGTTCACCACTTTGTGTTAACTCTGTTCCAGGATATACAATCTCCCCATCTTTTACCATTTCATTCCACAAGCCACATAGTCCATCTCGTGTAAAAGCGAGCTGTTAAAAACAATACGTTATATATAGTTACACACAACAATCTTCTCTCAAGCCAACCCAAGCTAACATTTAAAATACATCAGATTTTATATTTTGTCCCAGAAGGAAGAAAGCATTCATTGTGCGTGTGCATGATAAGGATTTAAATGATCTTCGGGATCTCTGATCCTCTAGCTATGCTATTTTCAGACTAAAAGCGCAAAACAGTAACTTTTAGATAGGCTCAAATACAGCAAGATGAACTTACTTTCGGTGAAAAATTCTCATCAAAAGCACAGATTTGGTCACCTCAGAACTACCCACACATTCAACATGACATCATGCAATAATCGGCAGGGGCAGGGGTGGCAGATGGGGTGGGGAGTCCTTTTTCCCTGCAGGAAAAGCTATCCAAACAAAGTCGAGCTGCATAAAGTCACGAAACGGGGAAGCATGAAGAAAGTCAATACAGTCCCCTCTCCAAACCAGCAACTGAAGAGCTGGGCACTCAACCAGAACACATGACATCAAGGCACATATTCATAAACGTATTTAACCAGTTCAAACTGGTCCTGCTGTGCAAAGCATCTCTCACAGCCCTCCCTCTTCCTTCCAGCTGCTCCAATGCCTCCACTCGCGTGCAGGCTAATGCACGTGCGTGATCATCTGCTGAACCAGATTATGGAACCCAATGAAGACTAAAACTAGCTGCGCCTGGGGGAAGAGCAAGGGGCCACCTCAGCCCATGTCAGTTCCCAATATGCTGTGCGTGCAATGGGACAAATACTCGTGACAGAACAAATGGCAGGACTGTGCTACCTGTAAGCACTCATGAAAGCACCAGCTGTAACACGAGTCTCCTAATGATTTATCAATTTGGATCTCCCTTGAAGAATCCTAATGACCAAGATAACTTGTCTTCTACTGATGTTCTCTGCTTTATAAAACGCTGCAAAACAGCTGTCAACATCCCAAGCGCATTCGTAATAACCAGGCTATAATTTGCAACTGTATAGCCTAAGAGAGGAGGGGAGTACATGAAACTGAAAACCAGAATACCTTTAGCATACCAAAGTGGCACAGTGGAGACATTTAAAAAAAACTGCTGAAGGCTTATTCAGAAGCAATGTTGTGTTACGTAACTAGTATTCAAATACAAAGTGTTTCAACTGAGAAGTAATACAAAGATGTTACTTACACAACTGCTGTAAAATATTTACCATTATACAAGGAAGTCCGTTTATACTTCATTTTGATCTATTTCCTAAAGATAGTTTTATTATTAAAGATTACAGGTTTTAAGAGTCACAGGCACCAGCAGGGAAGTCATTTGCTGATCTAGCTGATCTCAGTTAACATGAAGAATTAAAGACAAGTTGCATGTTTTGACACCACTGTAACACACTAAATTACCATATTAGTTTCTTGACTTCATACTGCGTACTTCAGAAATTTACTCCAACACATATTAATGATTTCAATAATTTTTCTTTCAGCATAAAATATGAGCTGACACATTGTACATATTTATCGCTTGCTGTTTCCTGATCTCAGGGGGATAAGAGGGAAAAGAATCACACAGCGTGAGCTAGACGTTATTCAACTTATGTGCAATTTATCCATTGTGCAGTACCAGAATTACACTGTAACCATGCTTTACTGAAACATACAGCCCCTGTTCTTCAGGGCTAGACAGCACGTACAGCTTTCGCAAAGATTCTGTGTTTTGCTAAAAGATTTACATTTGGCTTAATTTTTTAAAAATTGGAATAGTCTGAAATAAAGTTGCATTTCAACAATGCAAAAAAAAATCAACCATTCACCATTGACTGAATTTCTTGCATTGTTCTACGTCTGTACATATTTCAAAAACAAATGGCGTTCACTTTCTCCTTCCTCAGATGTGGTCATATACTTCAGTGGGGCACTTAAGGAATTTATTTTTCACAATTTTTTTTCTTGCAAAAATAGCTAAACACAACTGTTTCATTATTTTGGCTCATATGTGACAGAAGATCTTTTTTTTAAAAAAAAAAAAATCACCTGTTGAAAGCTAATCTATGCTAAAATACAACCTTCAAAAATAGTGAGTGAGGCAATCCTCCAGACGGGTTGCATAAGAAATTATGGTTTTGTCAGATAAACTGTCTTTTCATACATTTTATTTTACATTCTCAGATCACCTTGGTATGGAAAATGATTCTCACAGCCCTTAAACTTACAATCTAAAGGCCAACAGGCTTTGAATTCAAGGTTCTTCATAACGCAGCATTGTTTTATTTCAGAATACTTACTACTTTTGTAAGCAGTGCTGTAAAGTAGAATCAAGAATCGTTTTTTCCGTTTTAATCTCTAATGCTCTCAGATGGCACAAAGTTCACCCAAGTCTTTCAAGCAACTAAAAACTGAAAAAGTAAACAAAGTTTCTTCTGCCTTGGGTTTGGTGTTCATATTCTTATCAAAGTCATTTTCTTGGTGTGTTGCATAAAGATAGAGCAACCACCAAGATTATAGGTCAGAGACAGTTTCCCCCTCCTTCTCCAAATACTTCATGTGGAAGCTTACAACATAAGCAGCCTTCAGATAAACAATTTTGCTTTTATTCAGGTTGTAGTTAACATTTTGCCAGTGGTATGTGTGTTGGGGGAGGGGGAAAAGGAGACATGTTTGAAAGTAAAGGAACACCAGACTTTTTTTGTAGCAATAATCAAAGCAACCAACTGAAAGTACAATTAAGAAAGAGTATTTACAACCAATTCATCTGTCATAACTGAAGGCAACTCAATTCCAACTGTAACAAGTTCACTATTAATCTACTTGTTGTTTAGCAGACATATTAAACAGTGAATTGCCACTATGATAGCCAAAAGTGAAAGAAAAGTCTGAGTTTTTAAGTGATAAATTATTCAAGCAATTTTATTTTCATGATCTCCAAATTCTATACCCATAATAGAAGCTTCACAACTCCCTTAAGAGAAATATTTCACTTAACCAACAGAAATGGGGAGGAGTGGCTAATATGCCAGAGGGTCTTGCTGCCATCTGGAGGGACCTCGACAGGCTGGAGAAATGGGCTGACAGGAACCTCATGCAGTTGAGCAAGGAGAAGTGCAAAGTCCTGCACCTGAGGAGGAACAACCCCATGCACCAGTACATGCTGGGGTTAACCCAGCTGGAAGGCAGCTTTGCAGAAAAGAACCTGTGGATCCTGGTGGGCACCAAGTTAAACATGAGCCAGCAGTGTGCCCTTGCCATGGAGAAGGCTAATGTGTGTCCTGGGCTGCAATAGTAGTGTTGCCAGTAGGTCAAGGGAGGTGATCCTTCCTCCCTACTCAGCATTGGTGAGGCCACACCTGGAGTACTGTGTCCAGTTCTGGGCTCCTCAGTACAAGAGATACGGACATATTGGAGAGAGTCCAACAAAGGGCCACGAAGATGATGAAGGGACTGGAACATCGAGTACTGTGTTCAGTTTTGGGCCCCTCAATACAAGAAGGACACTGAGGTGCTGGAGCGTGTCCAGAGGCGGGCAATGAAGCTGGTGAAGGGTCTAGAAAACAAGTCTTATGAGGAGTGGCTGAGGGAATTGGGATTGTTTTGTCTGGAGAAGAGGAGGCTGAGGGGAGACCTTATCGCTCTCTACAACTACCTGAAAGGAGGTTGTAGTGAAGCGGGTCTTGGACTCTTCTCCCAAGTAACTAGCCATAGGACAAGAGGAAATGGCCTCAAGTTGCATCAGGGGAGGTTTAGATTGGGCATCAGGAAGAATTTCTTTACTGAAAGAGTGGTTCAGCATTGGAACAGGCTGCCCAGAGAGGTGGTGGAGTCACCATCCTTGGAGGTGTTCAAAAAAGGTGTAGATGTGGCACTCCAGGGCCTGGTTTAGGAGGCATGGTGGTGTTGGGTTGGCAGTTGGACTTGATGATCTTAGAGGTCTTCTCCAACCTTAATGATTCTATGATTCTATCTCTCACGTGAGGAAAGGCTGAGAGAGCTGGGACTGTTTAGCCTGGAGAAGAGATAACTCAGGGGGCATCTCATTAGTGTATATTTGCATATACCTGAAGGGAGGGTGGCCAAGAAGAGGGAGCCAGGCTCTTTTCAGTGGTGCGCAGTGACAGGACCAGAGGCAATGGGCATAAACTGAAACACAGGAGGTTCCCTCTGACCATCAGGAAACACTTTTTCACTGCGTGGGTGACCAAGCACTGGCACAGGTTGCCCAGGGAGGCTGTGGAGTCTCCATCCTTGGAGATATTTGAAAGCCGTCTGGACATGGTCCTGGGCAGCTGGCTGTAGGTGGCCCTGCTTGAGCAAGGGGGCTGGACCAGATGACCTCCAGAGGTACCTTCCAACCTCAACCATTTGTGATTCTGTAAAACTAGCAGCTGAAGACAACTGTAAGTCAACTGTATGGTAGAAAAGTCAAATATCTGCTTTGACTACACAACCCTGCTTTTCTTTCTTTCTACAGTGTTTTAAGACTATCTTAGCCAGCACAAGCACATATTACTTTCTTCTTTGCTCCCACCGATTCTTGCATTCAGTCATTTGCAAGGAGTCTATCAACACATCCATGTGCTGAGACAGAACTAGAACTTTGTTCAGAACAAATTTGGAAAACATCTCTCTTTGGTTTCTATTTTCCAAAAAATATGGCTCTTCTTCCACTCAATTCTTTAAAGAAAGTTCACAAGGTAATTGATGGTGCAGTGCAAGAGACAAAAAACACATTTGGTGTCTTCACTGTTTCAGACACACTGGGGTTGCAAGTACAAGAGTACCTACCTGTGTTTTTTTAAGTCTAACAATCTCTCACTAGGTTGCTTGATTTATGTGGACATCTTTCCCTCTAATAATTTAGTAATGTCATTTGTGAATGTTTAAAGGGATGAACTTGACAAATTCAGTAAGGTAACAAATAAGGTAATTTTTGCCACTGGCAACAGCGTCAGAGATGTACACTCTGCAAAAACCCCACAAGGACCCCAAGTCCCTGCTTCCCCCATCACCTACACGCTGCCTTCCCAAGACTGAGGCAACAGCAGCTCTATGCTCCACCACCACTATCCACTGCCTTAAAACCTTGGCCCGTGTTCTTAATCCTCCTACTCATTCCACCAAATCAAGTGCCGTTCCCCATGCCCAAAATCTCCCTTGTTCTTCCCATGGCATCTCCTGACCTCCTCTCAGATAAGACCATAGCCACATACCCTCATCTCCTATGCACCTCACCTTCACAAATCCCAAGCCACTTCCACAATTTGTCACATGTTCTCATCCCCAGACCATGTCTCAATCTCTGCTCTTGTAAGCCATGTATCTCACCAAATTCATACTTCCCACACAGACCTAACTCTCAGCCCTGCTCACTTAGCCAAAAAAGCAAGGGCCTAAGCAGACTTCAAAGTGAACTTCTACTGTACTGTAAACTGGGCAGCCCCCACTCTAACTTTTCCTAATCTTATCTCTGCAGTTAAACTGTAATTTATTCTGCCTGGTACAACATTTAATTAAGTCAAAGGGATATCTAGTTTGGTTGCTGGTATATGCTGCTGCCATCCTCTAAGAGGGCTGGCAGGGAAATTCCTGTCCATCCCCATCAACTCTAGAGAATAAAGCATTGGCATTAGCATTTCCTTATATTTCAAGAAAATTAAGTCTTGCAACCATAACTGGATAAGCTTCTGAGAATTCTCAAAGCACCACTACAATTTAGCTTTTAATAAGTTATTTTAAGAATAATCAGCAGCTGTGATTTTGTTCTAAAGTCAACTGTTGAAGTCAGACAAAGCCTACTCCATGTGGTACAGCAGATCACGTTCTTGATGTGGTTTCATAAACTTTCCTGCAGAAAGCATAGAAGCCTCCATAAAAGTTAACTCGAGCTCAAGAAAAACGAAGCCAGCAAAAGGAAATGACACAAAAGGACAAGGATTGATTTAGGTAGGATTCCTGATTATATAACTGCACTGGAAATTCAAGAAAGTGACTCCATAATCACAAAATGTCAATATGGATTTAAAATATAAGCTACTTAAATAATCTTCATCTCAGAACTGCCATCTGGGGGGAGGGGGAGAGAATCTGTTCTTCCATCCAGTTACTTCTGCATTAGCCATTGGCCATATTTTAAAGACTACATTAAGAAACATTTTTCTTTAGAAACAAATTAAAAAGAACTTTTTCAGCCCAGGGATGGTGAAGAAAATCACAGAACAGTAAGTCCTTTCCCAAGTCTCTCTGTTGTTTTTGCTTTTCTGAGTCCATTCAATTTGCGTTTCCTTTTTCATTGTCATCTTCAGTATTTTGTCCTAGCTTCCTTCCTTCCTCCCCTGCTGAAGCATGCCCTGAAACCACAGCTGCTTATCACACCTATGTAAAACACAGTGAAACATCATTATATCTAAACATACTGCTCTAAAGCTCTGATAGCAAAGACAGAAAAGTTCAGCAGCCCCACATTACTGCAACAGATTCGGGGTTAAACTAGAAATGTCCCCATAATAACAGTCTACTGGTCTTCCATTTGTTGCAAAAGTTTATTAACAGTTAATGGTCATATGCAAAGAAAAACTATGCAATTCCCTCAAACTTGTAAGAGAAATTCTCTAACTTTCTCCATTTACAGAACAGTAGTTCTGTTTGAGCCCGAATATTTGCATAAACATTAAATTTAATTTCTCTAACCTATCACTCCACATATGGTCCCCACCCCTCCCTCTGGAAATCACTTCTTTTGGAGGGACAGCATTACTTCATCTTTTAAATAATTAAAAAATCCCTACTGCAAACTTCATTTCCTCTAAAAATGTAGGTGTTCTCATTTGCAGTTTGCTATAAGAACTTCCACATAAGCCCTTCATTTTTTGATCAGAAAACCAAAACTAAGAAGAAAGTTACTGGAAATCAACAAAATAGAGAAAGCAACTTTCACTAACTTCTTGTTTTTAATAGTCAAGACATCATTTATTTACATTACCTTCTTACAAAGACACTGATCTAGATGCTAGAAGAATGGGATTTTCATGAAAATCAAAATGTCAAATGTAACTTTGAAGGGAAGGTAAGAAGATTTCAGACCAATGCAACTCTTACAGGTGGCTGTTTCATTTTAAAAAAGCTCACTCTCATCTCTGTGGCAAAAGATGACAGAAATAGCCTGCCAACCATGAACTCAATGAAAACTCATGAAAATGCATCATAGTCCTCTTGTAGACAGCTCTTGCCCCTTGGCTGTTGCCTAAAGTTTTCTTCCACACTACACAAAAATGAAAGTTTTTCACCTCTAACCCCTGTTATTAAGCACAATAGTTCTCTGCAGGATCCAGAATAAGCAGACTAATTAAACACCATTCGAACACACACATGCATCCCATTAGCTGACAGCAATTCCAGTTTTTCATTATTTAGCCATCACTAATTAAAGTTCTCTGCATAAGGTTCTAAATTAGTAGTACAATACATCTATTTAATCAGAATTATTTTAAGTACAGTTTGATTCAGCAAACTGGGTATCTGGGCTTAAGTAAACAATTTTAATCTCCCCTTCCATTTGTATTTTTTTTTTTTATACTTTCCTTTTTTTTAAAAAAAAAAGAATGTCTTCCTTAGAAACAGCCATCAAAACACAATCTCCCATTACACACAGATTTTGCTACAAATGTGATGGTTTCTACTAGTAATAGACGTAAATAGGTAGGTGTTTTTAAATGTATTAATTGAAATCTAAAAAAAAAAAATTGGAAATTTAAGTGATACGCTAACCTTTCTAGCAACTATGTTAAGCATGACCCATGAAAAAGTGGCCTGTACTAAAATCCACCTGTTTTATAACTTCATAAGAATATTTTATTAATGGTGAGGTTATAGACATATTATTGATATATATAATATGAGAACATATAACCTATTGTACTACTGATGTTACTTCATATTGAGCTGAACTATCCTAATTTTTTAGCAGCTATAAGAGTTTGTGCTTTTTCAGACAACATAGAATATCTTAATTTTGCTCCACCAGGAAATTTAGATTTTTAATAAAACAAATGTTTCTAATCAGTTCAAAATTATACTGGCAGCTGTAAATCATACAATAATAGGTCAATAATTACAAAGTTAGTAAAAAGACATGGAATAGTTATGGGGTGCACTTGGGTCTTTGTAGAGCATTTTGGCTTCCTATAATAATATTGATTAGTTTCATATAAATCAATATAAGCAAAAAATACATTGTCAAGATATAGTTCCATTAACATTTCACGCCAGTTAATCCTGCAGGCTAGAGGCTCACTGCTATTACAAAAGGGCTTGTGTCTTTGATATTCTCCTAAGAACAGTAATAATATGCTACATCATGCTGGCTTTGTCTCTTAACACCCCAAAACTGAATAAGAACATTTAAATTTGGCCTGGATGCCAGCTGGAACAGCGATGCATGCAGGTGATTAAACACAATCCATGCTAAAATCCACGTCATTTTTTTCTTATTATATTAATACCACCATATTATAGACTTATTAATGCACATAGTATTATAATATTGTGTATTACATTATTAATGCAACATCATCTTGAATTAAAGCAAAAAAGAATCCAATGATTTTCAGAGATATTTCACTGGCTTAATTCACAATAACTGCCACAGCCATCAAGTCTGAAGAGCAAACTCTCTGGCAACAGTGACCAAAAAAGACCAAAAAAGGCAAGTCAGACTTTGGAGGCTACTAGCCCACCAAATGAAACATTTCACTTTCAGTTCCAGCTATGCTCTCCAAATTTTGCAACAGCAAAGAACTTAATTTGAAAACAAAAAAAGTTAGTTTTAAAGACTAATCAGTCCCTGTATGTCTCCTAAAGTAAGAATTCCCTGGTATAATTCTGTTTCTCCAAGGACATTCACCTACCCACTCTGGGACTGCTGTACAGTGAAAAAGTTAGAAATCTTAACTGCAAAGTGAAGAGTTTCAGGGTCTAATTCCAAACAATAATTCGTAGGCAGCTTAATTCACATAAATTAGTGTGTCTTTCTTCAAATATCTCCTAAGTATTATGCTCATCTTCTCAATTCCCGTTGACAGTCTCTTCAGCATCAACATGGCCCTTCTATAGTTAGCCGGTAAAAACATACACAGTAGGAAATCAGCATATTCACTAGACATAGAACTTAAAGGATTAAGAGACAGGATTTATACCTATAAAGAAATTTCACACGCAGCTATGTCATCCTAGTCAACCAGTAGCTAAAATAGTCAATCATGCAATAGAAAAATTCCCCAGAGCCCAAAAGCCCTTTAATTGACACGACACCTGCCATTTAATACATTAAAAAGGAGCGATTCAAGATTCACACACACATTTTTTTAAAATACTGAACACATAAATCCAGACAGAGTTCTGTGATGACGACCTGTGTAATACCAAAACCAGTTAACCTAATAAGAAAATTATATTATACCCAGGAGGCCTGGGTAGTCTTCAGATTCCAGGGAAGTGATGTTTGCGTCCAGCAGATCACAAATGATTACTGTTCTCTTATTTCATTAATCTCATTATTTTGACAACAGCATGATTGGAAGAAAACAAAGGGAGTACCCTGGCAATTAGTGTCCAACTTGTTATTACTCATAAAGAACTCTTATAAATAAGAGAGCTTATTCACAGAAATTTGTTACAAATTAAGATTTTTATTATTAAGGGGAATTATTACAACACATTAACTACCCAACAGTCTCATAAAAGACAAATATTTCATCGCATTTATACACATTCAGCTGAAAATAATCCTTAAAGTTCGGATGGCAACTGAAACCTTCCTATCAAAAGTTTACATAAACAGAAAAAAGGGATGTAGGAAAAAAAAGGCCCTACAAATGAGACAAAAATCTGACAAATCACATGAACAGTCACATTTTTCACCCCGTATAATACAGAAGAAAAATAGGCAATGCATAGTCAGCAGCTGTTACAAAGATTGCCACTTTTTCAGCTAAAGTTTTCCTCTATTCTACAATCGTTGAAGCAACATATTTGTAATCTAGAAGCCAGATTCCAAGGAACACAAAAATATCTCCGTATTTCTTAATATGCTTTTCTTCAAATTGTTTTCTACTACGTTTATTTACCACATTAGCCAAAACGTCTAACTTTGGATCAAAACTTTTACTTTGGTAAGAATAAAAGATGAAAATAGAACTAATCTAGACAAATCAAGAGGAAGTCCTGTCATTTTACACCATTTACATACAAGACCTACTAAATAATGTAACCTCTAAGGCTATATCTGTCACTTCTGATTCCTATTTAGCTTGTTTGATGTAAAATATTGGAGAAAGGCTGCTTTTGAATCACAACTGCATGGGGAAAAACCCTTGTCTAACCACAAGAACAGCTGAACTCAACCATTTAGACAATCGGCATGTAATTTTGGGTGAAGTCACTCAGGATGCAATTTTTAAATTTTTTTATTATTATAATTAATCTGTAACAAAGGAATAACACTGGCTGGCCCATCTCAACAAGAATTTCAGAGTTTTGAGCAGGAACTTCGAAAGGTTATTCAAAGTAAGGTATCTATACGCAACATCTGGGGGAAGGAAGAAGACGGACTCGACAAGGACTTACTCTAGTTACCCATTTCATCTGAAACAAACGTAACTGACCCAAACCACTCTATTTCTCTATATTTTCCACTTAATTTTCAAACCTGAATTGGGAAAACACAATAGTATCCTCATCCCTGTATCACGCAACTTTGATAAATAAACAGATCATCTTCTAAGACAAAAGAAAACTTTCACCAAACACCAGCACATTTCAACAAAGACCAGTTCCATTTCAACCACATATCTTTGACAAAAAATTAACTCCCTTCAAAAAGGACAAAATTAAAAGGAATCCTACACCCGTTATACAAACAACTACAGTAAAAGCTAATCTGAATTCTTCAGACTATAAACTAGATTTCCATCGCCTTTTGCTTCAGTTCTCTTGTGCATTAAAGCTGCTAGCTTACACGCAGACAAGAAGTTTACCAACAGCCTAAATGAAGAATTTATAGCTCTAGCAGTAATGCTACATACTCAGCTATGTGCTCTGACACTCTGCAAAGATAACATACATATGTAGTCCAGCTTGTTTCTAAGCAGAAGGGACAGGATTGACAATACAGATCTATTTGCAGCTCAAAATGAGGTAGTGTTTGTTCAAGATCAGTTTTAAATCAGCATACTCAAAAAAACCTATACATCTAACTCGAGAGCAATGCTGCAGTCTTCTGTTTGTCATCTATTTAGACTAAAAGCATCCTTGATCTGCGCCTGAAAGGTCACGATGCGATACAACTATCGAACTCCTTACCTGTAAGTCTGTCTTCAACCATTTGGAGTCAAACCTAGCTTGAGCAGCCAGACAAAAAGATTCAGAAGACATGGTTCCTTCTCCAGCCTTCGCTCCAGGCTGGCTGAGCAGCCCAACCTGCCACAGAATGAGAAAAACAACAATCTAGCACATGAAATAAACCACACACGGTTATTTTTGCTCAGACTAGGATGGCTTCCACTTGATCTTTAAAGATTTATCGTAAATATGGACCTCCCTCGTTCGCATCCCCCAAAATTACACAGGGAGAGGAACACATTAAGAACACTATTTGAACCCCCAAAAACCCCACTTCCCCTCCCTACAACATTCGTGGAAGGAAGCCTCCCTTCTGCCGCACTGAGCTACATCAGAGGCCCAACGCTGCCCCTCAGCCCCGTAAGTGGTGCATGAAATAAATAATTGATCGCAGATTACGCAAGCCGCAGGCCAACATAAAGCGATTATCAGGGTCACCCGCACCCCCTCCTCCCCGTCGCCCCCGGCGGCAACCGAGGCCCGGCGGCTCCCCC
>WAAD01011256.1:75236-108710 GCA_013389945.1 Fregata magnificens | reverse complement strand
GTGCAGGGGGGGCTGGGCCGGCCGGCCTGAGGGGCGGGCCGCGGCGGCGGGCTCCCTCACAGGCCCGCCTGACGTCAAGCCGGTAATAACAAAAACCAAGGTCCCCTTCTAGGTAGGATGCAGAGATTAAAAAAAAGAGGGTCTGCGGGGTTTTTTTTAAGTCACTTTAGGGACCGCCTGCAAACTATACCGTTAGGTTCATTTCTAAAACAAGAAGCTTTTAAATTTCAGAGCAGAAGGGTCAATAATGAGTAGTTCAGAGGCGAACAAAATGGCAGAAAGAGCCTGAAAGAGTCGAGGCTGGAAACGGGAAAATGATGCCACCACACACGAGGGAAGAAGGGTGCTGGGGCAGGAATCAGGCACTTGCTAATGGCAGGTGGTGAGGGGAGTCTGGAGGCAAATGTAGCTAGCTGGTTGCCCAAGTGAGGAGCTGCACTGAAGCGAATAATCATGCTTCAGCGCAGTTTTGTTGAGGGTGATGAAATAGATCACTAGAATGAAATTAAAATAACCGGAAGCAAAGTTTCTCACAATGCTTAGACTACAGTTCCCTGGCAGCTAAGAAATTAGAAAAGTAGGAGCAAGGGATCGACATTGGCTTTGGCCAACGTGAAGCCACAGACTGAATGTCAATGAAATTCTAACAAAACTGAGACCATTTGCTGGCATTTAGGCAAGGGTACACAACTTGTAGTTGTTATTATTTAAGAAGCATTGTAATAAAACACAGTGAATTTGATTCTCCTGGGTTCATTTTCAAAGTAACAAGTGCAACCATGACCTAACCACTTAGCCTATCGCTTACCACAGGCCTCTCTTGGATCAAGATACAGTAGTCACTTCAAGTAAAATAGTGTACAAAATTTCTGAAGTGCCTGAGAATTTATATAAAAAGATAGAAATACCAAATTTCAAGTTACTCCCTGAAACGTTAGAATACAAACCTCCAAAACCAAAAGTAGTTTCCCTTGAAAAATCTGCCCAAATGCCTACATGTCAAAAGCTTTAAGTTTAACATGAGGGGACTGGGAGTTTTGTTATGCATATCATATTGTGTCTATTCTGTCTAGTCCATGGCTGAGCAAGAGCTAGCACACCAAGATGGGAAATATTTTAGTCTCTTCTTACCTAGTAGACTGGAAATATAAGAAAATAACACTCGAACAGGTTGCCTAGAGGAGTTGTGGATGCCCCATCATGGGAAGTGTTCAAGGTCAGGTTGGACAGGGCTTTGAGGAATCTCATCTAGTGGAAGGTATCCCTGCCTGTGGCCATGTGTAAACTACGATGACTTTAAAGGTGCCTTCCAACCCAAACCATTCCATGATTCCATGAAAATAGTCATATTGACATATTCTGAGTAGGAGTAAAAACTGCTTTGCAATGTATGGAGCCCAAACCAAAAGGAATTAGTAAAACTTGGTTGAAACCACAGTGCCCACTGATTGTGCCTACTGCCGGCTTAAGTGATTTGCAAGTCAGATCTAAATGAGATACTTTGCATGTGCAACATTCACTGCCGTTTTTTGTTTGGCTCTCCAAGAAGAATATCTTTAGACAATCTGCATTTATTTCAGAGAGTTTTCTTACTTTTATTAAATAACAAATGGCAATAGCATTTTGCTGGCACTCTTGATGTGAATAATTTGAAGAGTGCATAACTAGCTAACTTGTTAGACTTGAATCACTGGCCCGATTAGCAGGTACACACTTGCTTCAACAAAAATCAAAACATATTTGGGTGCAGTAACCATGGAAATTCAAAGCTAGAGATACTTCTGAAGAATTTATGCATTATTTTGTATTTCCAGATTTAGATTTCACTTCTGATGAATAACTTTTGTTTGCATTTGAAATGCACTGTAATAACATGGTACAATCTCAAATGGCATTCTCATTTATAAAAATATGTACCTACCAAATTTTCCAGAGAGAAAAGTATGCCTGGTGGAACAACATGAATAAGTATTTTGATAACATTATTAAAAATAATCTTATTTTTTACAAATAATCAGAAAATTCAAAGACTCTGGAACCTGAAGTTTGTCTCTATACACAGTATTTGCAGTATTAAGTCCATCAATAACTGTTATTCTGATGTTATTTAAAAAACAATGACATGTTGTTTCACTTCAGACTGATCAAGGTAATAAAGGTGATGTATGGGTCTGACAGACTTTGGAAGGCAAGTTCAAGCCAAACAGTTGAAGTGTTACCACCCCAAGCCTTGTGCTCCACTCTTCTGATGCATATTTCCATCTTAAAGCAGGGTTATATGATCTTGTGATCAGTTCTCCAGCCATCATCCTTTGTGCCCCAGCTTGCTAAAGTAACCTACTTTACACCCAAGGAAATCATTAAGTGGATCTGATGTTCCTGCCTTAGAGACACCGACATCCTCAGGAGCTGCAGGGCAGACTGCTAGTGAGGTGGAATTAACTTCAGCTCTCTGCTTTCACTGCAAGTCTGCCAAAACCCTCGCACATCTTCTTGCTTCCTCCAGAGAAATGGCTGGACATGGAAAAATCTAGTTTCTGTGGACAGACACAGTCAATCATTTACATGTATCTGCTTCTAGGCATATGGTCAAATCAGTATTATTACAGATTAAAGCAAAAAGTAAATACATCAGAATGAAAGGCACACTAAAACCAAGGGGTCACATTTTCTGGTCCACTGCTTAGAACACCTACAAACAATATAGAGTGCTCTAAAAATGTGTGGCTCTGGGCAGGAGACCTCTCTTTTGTTGTAGATGTGGCGGAGAAGCCATACCAGCTTCTACAAGAGAAGAGGCACTGTAGAGGTGCAGGGTGTAGAGGAAAAGAAGGATGGTGGTTCACGTGGGATCTGTGTAAACCACGAAAGGCTGAAGAACGTAGGGCTGGTAGCATGAATGGTGCCCTCCCCTCACCTCCGTGCAGTGCCAGTTTGTAGCACTGTCCAGCAGGCCTAAGGAGATGGGGAAAAACAGACACTAATTGAATAAAATAAAACTATCACAGTAATCTAAAGCAGAACAAGCAGAAGGAAGAGAGGTGTCTTTGGACAATCTGGGCAGCACCATATTTCTTTTTATTTCACTTGTGACAATGGGATCATAAGTATTCACAACATCAGTCTCAAAAATTGACGCAATTGCATTCTCAAGTAACTAAATCCAAAACCTTAAGAGCCAATGAACAAATGGTGAGAATGAACTTTTTTTTAATCAAAAAGGACCAAAAATGAGCAAGTATATGTTTACATAAAAATAGTGTCTAATCCTACCTGCAGGCCTTCTAGGTGTAAGCATGAAATCTTTACTAATTCATAATTATTTTAAATGTGTGAGCTCCAGGGAATCCATTCTACTTAGCAGTGGAATGTGGGGCATTTTTTTTCTCTCATTAGTGAATATCAATAATTGTTATGCATGCAAATGGGACACAAAACCATCTCTGTAAGAGCAGTGCCTAACTGTTCACTGCAAGACAATGCCTTTTTTGTTTGTACTTTTTTTTCAAGAGCCATTTGTGTTGAGCTCTCCCACTGAGTTTGGAAGCCTTTGTGTATTATTATCCACAAAATGCAAAATCCAGTACACTCTAGGCTTAAAACAAGTCTCAAAGAATTTCCTGGCTTACTTCTCAGTGATGAAGGCTTTCCCAAAGAAAGTGAGAAACTTCTACAATTAGCCTTTATTATTTTAATACTCTCTGAACTGAACTGTTGCCCAAAATTTCAGTTTTATACAATTAAAAGCTCATGATGAGGCCCATTATTTCTTTATTATATTATTTGCAAAGAATGCCATCAGTTCAAATTGGTCAATACATATTATTATGCCACACCAGTGCTTTCTACAGGGGGAAAACAGGACTGAGTAAGGACATAAGAAGATTCTTCTCCTTCCCACACACACTAGTATTTCTAAATAGTCACAATGGGACTTTCTACTAGCCATTTTTATTACTGAATAAGTATTATTTATCTAAGCAGAAGAACAACCAAAGGAAGCAGGTTCCATGTTCAAAAACCCAAGCCTCTTGCAATCAATATCCTAACCCTCTTTCCTCATGCCTTCTTAGGACAATGAAACAAGCTCTTCTGTCTCCATGTGTGACTTTGTGCTCCTTTCTCACTTTCAGTGGTAACAGCCCTGCTACTTCTCATCTTTTTCCCTAATATATCTCTGCTCCAACCCATATCCTTCACATTCATCCACACTTCCAAGATGATTTCACTCCTGCCTTTACTGGGCAGTGATACATACCTGTTCTAGAAATGGTATTGTTCCTCCATGAAACAGAATTAGGTTAACCCCTCCCTGCCTTTTTTTACCCTGATTTTAAATGGCAAATATTGCTTACACCCAAAGTTTCAACATGTTCTTCTCCTGTGACAATTTTTCTTTGCAAAAACAGTGTTGTGTGGATCAAAGTATATTGTACAGCTGACACAGCTCAATTGCAGAGGTAGTGTTGGAAAAGCAATTCAGAGTACAGGGAATTGAAAAAAAAAAAGAAGGATGGAGCAACTAAAAACTGTCACACTAAAGCCACAATTTCCACAGGTAGCTAATGAGAATCCATTGTTAATTACACTTTGCAAAGTTAATTATTTTTAAAATTAGAGTGAATCGTGTCCTTGTTAAAGCAAGCAGTAACCTTTTCATCAACTTCATTAAGCTCAGAAATTCAGCCTCATATATCCTTTATTTTACTCATCCAATGCCAACCACGCTATTTTTTAGTCTCCTGGATAAACACAATCCCAAAAGCTTGCTTTCCAGGTTATGTCTTCCATTACAGAGAAGAAAGTTTGTTTTGCTTCCCCCAGGCCAGCCCCAGTGTTTCTATCCAGGGAGTCTCTCGCTTTACAGCCCAAACCAGTCTGATCTGATTTCATCCTACGTCTCTGAACTCAACAACAATAGTGAATTCTCTGTGGCTGTTCCTGTTATTTCTTTAAATTATCAATTCAAAATAATCACTTCATAAAATATTTGAGATGGAGGTTGTTCTCTACCTTGCAAAGTAGCTTTGGAAACGCCAGCTTGAGTATGCTCACTAGACAGATCTTCAGGAGACTTTGGAAATAAACACTACATAAATATTCAGATATCCATTACAGACCTGTTGAAATTAAAAGTATTTGGGGTCATAAAGGATATATCAGAAATTCAGATGGAAAAAATACATTTCATATACCTAAAAACAGAAACCTCCATAAGCTCTCTATCATTTTCAAATTAAATACAATTATTAGCTTAAAGCCAAGCAGAAAATATTTGCATTTAAAAGGCCTTTTCAATTACAGGAATATTCTGTATGAGATTTACTAATAATGCCATCTAAAGATATATTGGAGTACTAAGCTACGTTCATAGAATCATAGAATCATTAAGGTTGGAAAAGACCTCTAAGATCATCAAGTCCAACCATCAGCTAACACCACCATGCCTCCTAAACCAGGCCCTGGAGTGCCGCATCTACACCTTTTTTGAACGCCTCCAGGGCTGACGACTCCACCACCTCTCTGGGCAGCCTGTTCCAATGTTTAACCACTAACAACATAAAACTGTTCTCCTACAAATATTTGTGACATGATCAAGATAATAATTTAAAAATCCACCCAAAGATCAAGGCAACACTAAGGGTAGTAAAAATCAACATGGTATTACACTGGAAATTGAAATATATCCTCTCTATTATACTAACCTATATATTGAGGGCAGAATGATTCTGTATTATCATAATACCATGCAAATAGATTACCAGTATTTGAATATATTCGGTCTGCCAGGAGACTAGTTGCCTAGTCAACATTTACGAATTAACCCATCAATGGGCAATGCAACATGCTTCACAATCACTTAATATGGTGGAGGGATGTTCAGTAGGCACTTTGAGCAGCAAGAACATTTTGAATTTTGAGTTCAAGCAAATGAACAAGTATGTTGCACTTTTTCCTAAATTATTATGCAAAGCATAGCTTGTTGCGGAAGACTAAGAAACAAAATGGAAATGATTTGGCAAAATGAGAAAAGCATTAAATCCATTAGATCTCTGAAATAAGAAAGTCTATGCCCTTTACTTTAGGTAGGTGGATGCAGTAGGATG
Source organism: Fregata magnificens (assembly GCA_013389945.1). Taxonomy (NCBI): domain Eukaryota; kingdom Metazoa; phylum Chordata; class Aves; order Suliformes; family Fregatidae; genus Fregata; species Fregata magnificens. The sequence goes on along the minus strand of WAAD01011256.1, from coordinate 102,603 downwards.
AAACCTTGCTAGACACAGATGGGAACAGTATCCTTTAGCCAATAATCAAAGCATGAGAAAAATCTTCTAATATACAAGAAGCAAGCATGATGCTAATTTTAAATCTTTCCATTTAGAAACTACCAAGTATTGAGTTTCTCCTAATGCCTGGAAGGTGGCCAAAAACACTTTAGCTTTTATACATCGCTTAATGTATAGGGAAACACTTTATGAATGCTGATAGGAATCTTTACTCATTTAAGCAGGAAAGGAAGCAGTATTTCTATAAAGCATTTGTTAACCTAGAGCCATATGGTATCCTTTCATACAAAAATGCTTCATAAGGGAAAAAAAACTTACTTTAAAAAAAAAAAGTTAGAACATGTTGGACTTACGCCATGTTTTGTCCTTGCTGCAGGGTGTTGGGAGAGGCATTAGCAGCAGAATAGAAAGGTCAAGGACAGGTTGGTCAAAGCACAAGCCCAGGGATATTGGCCGGGGGAGGGGGAGGAGGGAAGGGAATCAAGACGAACTGTTAGGTCTGTCCTTAATATCTGAAATGAATACCAGCCCAAAACGCCATCAGTCTACTTGGCTTATGAATCAGGCAACTGTCCACAGCTCTCTTTCCACAACTGTAAAAACAGTTGTGGAGAATCTCTGCTGTGTTTCTCCAACATGCCCATTTATAAAGCGAGTTTTTCACGTGTCTTCTGTTTTGCCAATCCCCACCCCACTTACTACAATTTCAGAAACTGTTTTATCCTCAAGGGAGAATTGCATGATATTTCAGACATACTAATGTATATTGTGCCCTTAAAATTTGGGGAGGGGATGCCAACAATGTCAGTGATCTAAAATGAAGTAATTTAGTTCAAACAGGAAGGAAAACAATCTCCCAAGACAATGTGTGCTTCAGCTTCTTCCGGCGCTAGTCTTCTGTGGATTTTGCAGTATGTTCGCTGCAAGCACAATAAACTGTTGCAACCAACAGCATTCACAGCTGTTCTCTTTTCTGCTTTTGTACGGGAGTATTAACACCACTAAATACTATATAGCAGTTGGACCCATCTTTTAATGCTTGCTTCAGAGCCATAGTTTTGTGTAACCTCTCAACCAGATCACAGATTTGTCTCTATGGCATGTAACTTCAACATATCAGTTATCGGTATTTTTGAAAAATTAGACCTTGAATGTCTTTTTTGTCTTATCTCATTCATAATCCTTTGAAGAAAATTAGAGCTTGGGAAATTGCAACATTGGGAAATAAGCTCTATGAATCTTCTCTTCCGTACCAATTTCAAATTATTGCTCCATTTACAGGCAGTATATAAGTTTTTAACAAATATTAATGAAACCTTCACTCTAATGTTGACTGACTGCTCCACTATGATAGAAAGCTGTGATGTCTGTGCTGTGGTGGTAAGACTCCAGCTTTATCACAAAGAAGTTCAGGGTCCTTCTTCTACGGGATCCCTCCCACTCACACAATGGCCCTTAGTAATTGTGTGCAGTTTTGGCTCCGTATACGCACGCATTTCAAAACATTAAATGCATGTCTTCCGCCACCACCACCTGGAGAGTCTGATTCCTGCTCCTACCTCTGTCCCAGATGGACTCTAACTTTCAACATAATACATTTGAGACAGCAATGCTTTTTAAAGTTTTTAGCCTTTGTCACTCATACCATCAGTCCTCTCAATTACTGATGGCATTTTAAATTCCTTTCAGTTGCTTGTTGATCCTGTTTTCTTTCTGATATTGTGATTTATTAACATAGCCTCAGGAGGACCTGAGAAAATCTGAGCTGGCTCTGAAGGTAATATACTACATTTGAAAGCAATAGCCAAAAGGTAAATCTAGTTTTACAGCCTGTCACATTTATAATGAACTAGTTCTGAGGCTGACATTAATGAAGTTGTTTATTAATATGTTATTAATGAACAACATTTCATAGGTAAAAAGAACTCTCTACTTTTATGAGTTACTCAAATCATAAAAGCTTCCTTCCTGTTGTGAGGACAAACAGCTGCAATCCCATTTGAAATCTGCAGTTCTATTTACTTCTTGCCTGGGAAATACAACTGCAGACACAAATTTTGATGTAGAGTAAATCAGATATAACTGATTTACAGCGGTATAAACAAGATGTAATTGGAGGGGTTTCACCAGGGTTATACATATAAAATACAAAAATATCAGAAATAATCCTCTAGAAACATACTGTTTCTATTATAATCAGTGACCCTCAATTCTCCTCCCACTTACACTGTTGTAAAATACAGGTAAGATTCATTTTGGCTAGTATTATCCATGCTAAGCTAGTCCTTTGGACTACTTCTAGTGCCAGTGACAAGAGATGGGCACCTCAAATGCAACTCATTGCCCCCTAAATCAGGATGGCAGAATTGCACTCAGAAGTACAGGCATCTCTCCAGTCACTACACAAGACAGACAGACAGTGAAGTGAATTCTGCAGCAAGATAATAAGGCTGAAAGAATGGACTTACTTACATTGATGGTGCTGAGAGTAAAATCTTGTCTTTGCTCTTTCGATGATCTTTAAGGAAAATAGACAATATTTTTTTTTATTAGAAGGAAGGTCACAGGACTCCGATCTCATTTCTAAAATCTATTCTGATAATAAGTTAACTCCACTCACTCCAGTTGTCTTAGTCCTGTTACTGGCTTACTCCCAGGCAATTACAAACTGTATTCGGTTAGCATTTTATGTGTTGACAGTAGAATTCTCTGTTCAGAAAATGCTAGTTCAAAATTGTCGCTACAACTTCCCTGAAGTACCAGAATAGTTTTCCAGCACAGAATTATGCTACCCAAGTTTAAACAAATTTTATTAACCTAAGCCACCCCAGCAAAAATAGCAATACAAAACCAATGCTTCTTGTCATATTAAGTTTTCATTGTTTAATAGTAAAATAACAAGCTAGGATAAAGTATTTCACACGTACATTAAAAAAGAAGTTACAAAAAAGTAATTCCAAAATATAAGATGACAATATATATAAAAAAACCAGCTACTCAATCCACTTGGGAGCCTGCTGGGAAAAAAGCCCATCCTTTAAGCCTATAGCCACAGACTATCTATTTTCTTAGACCTTCAGCCAACATGAGTTTCACTAGGAGGTACCTTTTACTGAAGACTGTTCTACAGTGAGATTCTTCTCTAACGCTGATTCTCCAGCACTGAGGAGAAGCTCCAGAAACCTCCGTTTTACAAGTTATGTTAGCACATTCTGACCTTTAACCCTGGCCTGAAACCATGCTGGATTGGGACATCAGAGCAGATTGCCCTCTGGAGTCTTCCTGCTTTCTTACTTCATTCAGTCTTTGGATGCAAAAGGAGGCTGCAAACAGAAGCATCTGATGTCTATTTTCATTATTCATTAACTGGTTAATTAATAGTACTTTGCTTCTATCTTTCCTTCTGGGTACCAGATACAGGAGTTATTCAGACTACAGTCCAAAAAGCCCTTTAGGTCCTTCTAGGTCCTTTTACAAAGTTCAGGAAGTTCCTCCACTGTTTAATGCAGTGATGTCACTAGAAGAAACACTCCACAGAGCAGAGTAGATGAGATAAAGTGAGATAAAGCTTGACTATCACAGAGTGAAGACAAATTAATTGGAAACAAAAGGGAAGAGCTAAAACGGCCTGCCCGTGCAAATGTTGCTGCACATCAACCAACTCATGCCCTAATTTTTCACCTTTCACAGATTGTCAGTAAAACAGTAAGATAGTATTAGAGACAATGCTGAGGTAACATTCTCACCACTATGTCAATCCCCTACCTATAAGTATAGTAAGGTAGGAGATGCTGCACAAACGTGGCTGTATGTATTCTGGCAGATTTTTCACATACTCTGAAATTAGTGTAAGTTTTAATTATCTTCAACATTTTGCGTAAACATATTTTATGTCTGAGTTTAGCATCTTTTGCTGTTCTGTGGAAGAGTCGCACGCTGTCTTAGCTTAAGTTGACTTCCCTGACAGAGGCCAATGGAGCCAAAATTAGCCAATCCCTTAGCTCTTTATAAGATCAGCAACAAACAGACCTCCAACTAACTAACATAACTGTTGTAAGTGGCTTCACAGACGATACTTTGAGTGGTCAAAACTACATATAGGCAGAAGTTCTGCAGACTTGCATTTATACAAATGGCTATCATTTTAGTAGCTAACACATCACTGATTCCTCTGCATGTAACAAAGGCTTGCTGACTGTTGACTCCGGTCAAGTAGCATTTTAGTAGCAATGAGGGCTTCAATATAGCTTTAATATTTCACTGCTCTAATACAAAAAGGAAATCATTTTAGTCCCAGTTCTTTTACAGCTGCTTCTGTATTACTAGACTATGTTTTGGTACATTGGATGTATTTTAGATTACAGTGATCACAAAACCAGACAATTTGGATAGATGCTAAGTGATGCTTTGCCTTACTTCACTGGCATATAGTGCCTGATATTAAATCTACATGACAGTCTTGTTACATTAATTTAGCTGGAAAGGGCTGCTACTGGGTTAAATTAAGCTAGAGTTTGACCCTTAAAGCATTAAGTGCCCTTCACGTAACTGCAATAAAAATTAGCACGTCACTAATTTTAGTATGTCTAAAATATTACTACAACAAAATAAAGAATAATAATAATGGAAAAAGTACAAACCAAGTAACTCTGCCCATGAAAATTGCTTTGCATGTATTAATTCAGCTCTGCTGTTTAGCTTTTCAGAGTCTTGTTTCAGAACTGTGCTGGTGACACAGCGTAAATATGATTTTGCACTGTAAGACATTTTTGCCTGTTGTGCAAATATTACATTCAGATTTAGCTCTCAGCAGCATCCCATGTATTTCCTTGGCACACCCATCCTGGACATGAAAAGAAATGACAAATGGTGTACAGTTAGTCTCCACTAACAACCCAACTGGTAAATGAAGGAACAAATGATCCATTTTTTCACTGATCAGTGCCATTTATCATGAAAGCATCTTGCAGCGCCATCTTAAGTACTTAACAGAATTCATCCTCTAAGTTAAAGATTACAACCTTTGAGCAGTCCTGATTTTCTGTGTTTCACTCAAGACTATTAGAATGCCATACAGACCACACAAGCTTTACTATTTTCATCACTATAATGTATAGTAATTTTTTGTGGACTTCAATAATAATGTGTCAGACCATTTTTGTTTGATTTTTTTATTTGGTGTGATTCTGAACTACAATTATATCCCCAGATTTCTCCTATTTGTGTGATGAACATTAATGTAAACATCTATTTTGAAATACATTCAAAAGCCAATGTATTACCAGAGAGCACCAACAAGGTTAAGAAAAGTACAGAAGAGCTGTCCCTAATCATCAGAACAGCACTAAAGGAAAATTAAATATGAGAACTAAACAGCACAGGCCAAAACTTCTGAAGGAAAAGCAGGTTGGCAGCCATCTGTTTGACCACTATCCACTTGGATGAGATGTCATAGACTCTGCCTTCACAAGTCACATCATTCAAACTCTGCAAGCATTTTCTGTCCTACTGTACTGCTGTGTCACGGCTAAGTCTGGAACAATTTTATTGTTGCATATTTTGAACAGAACCTCTCATAAATTACTTAGATTGCTGAAAATATGCACCAGGATTTACAGTATACTGCAGAAGCAGATGAATGACCTCCAGAATACTTTGACAAAAACCAATTAAAAATTTCTGAGTTGCAGCAACCAGACAGCCAAAGCTGAGACCACATCTGGACTGCTAAAAGTTTTAAGCAAACCCTGTAATTTCAGTGTGTAAAAATATTACAGGAAAAATCTCAGATGATCTCAATGAACTTGAAAAAACCCTCTCCTGTTCTAGAATAGGCGTATTGGAGTGCAGGATCAATGCCTGGGAGAAGAGCCAGAGATTTATGCAACCGTTGCATTTGAAACTGTACAACAATTAGGGTTAACAGCTTTGCATATTTTGGAACTCATCCACTTCACCATACCCAGGACATTGTGGAGATCAAGGACAGCAGAGGGTGATTTTTACCCACCCTACCATTATTGGACAGAAGAAAGATTTTAGGAGCTGCAGCACTGGCTCTGTGCCTTACAGGTAATTAGATTCTTATTTCCAGTACTCTACTTGTATATTTAGAGGTGGAATTACACTGCAGCAATTAAAAAAAAAATGCACTAAATAAATATACATTGCAAAAGGCCTGTTAATTTGTAGGATACCTGAGAGGCCTCCCATTATGATGAAACCAGGATCTTTCCACTGTAATCACAAAGGCATTCCTTAGCTTCAAGCAGGTAAGAGGTGTAGTGATGAAGACCCCATTTAAGTTGTTGATTCAGTGCCTTTCTTGTACAAGAGGTCGTCTGCCTCTCCATGCAAAAAGAGCAGCTGAAATGATCACCTTGGGGTATTTTTATTAGAAAGGGATACAGCCAGAAGTTTCCTGGAATTCAAATACGGCCACTTTTGCCTCTCTGTCCAAGGCTGTTTATATAATTTAAGGGATGCTGGACTAGCACAAGCCCTGGCTTGGAGACTGTGTCGCATGATGAAGCTGAGTCTGTCAAGAGCAAAGACCCAAAGGCATGGAGTACGGCCAATGGGTTGAATAAAGGCTGCATGAGAGCAGCCTGGAAGACACATGCTCTGGGGGGCTGAGCGTTCATTCGCATGGTGGGAGAGGCTCTGGGGGCACTAGGCTTCTCTGCAGCAGAGGCAAAAGGGAGACGCTTGTCAGTATTTCAGGGCAGCCATGAGGTGGCCAGAATACTGGGAGGTGGGATCAAGCGACTCAGGTGCTGTAGTCCGTGAGAACAAAGCTACCTGAGATGGTGGAGCAAGAAAGAATAACACGAACCAAGAGATGGCAATGAACTACTGGCCTTAGAACCAGAAAAGCCTAACATTGCAGATTCTAACAGGACATGAATTAAAATACTTCAGTGCAATTAAGGACCAAGAAAAGGAAACTGGCTGTAATTACTGTACTACCTGCTTGCATAGGTGAACAAGAAAAGCTGGCCAGATACAAGGGTTCTTCTTTACTAAATGTTTTCTGATCAACTCCCACAGTGTTGCATTATTACCTTCCACATCTTAAACAAATATAACTTCTACAACTTGCTCATTCATACAATTGTAGACCTTAATTTCAGAATTATTACATCATCCAGTCCATTTTTTAGTATAGCATAAGCTGTAGAAATTTATGCTTTTGGGATCAAATACAGATGGCATAAAATATGTGCCCAGCCTAGATGTGAAGCCATCAAGAGGCAAAGGTCTATCAGGGGACTGAGTGTATCCTCCCCCAGCTCCTGGGGTTTGGCTGCTTGGGCTCCAGGATGATCTGTAGTGCAGCTGTCCCGCCTTGAGTCAGAATTGTAAGAGGCCTTGGTGGTGGGTCACCCCTCTTCTCTCAAGAGATGCTTTTAAGATTAGACTCTTGCCCTTGGTCTCTGCCTAAGCTACACGGCAGCTCCACCATGCCTGGCATGTACCAATGATCCAGACCTTGACTTGCTGTCTTGACTTCCAGGCTTGACCTCAGACCTGATTCATCACTTTGGACTTCTCCAGTGATCTGGACTGTTGGATGAACCTGGTTACACTCACTGTACTGTGGGACTGCACCCCTTGTCGGTGAGGTCACTGCCCCTACCTGCCCTGCTGTCACACCTGGCTCCCCTTCCTTTGCAGGGCAGCTCATGGTTGGTGCTCCCTGACCAGATCTTCCATTACTTCCCTTGGGAGTTTGCTCCAGCAGGTCATCACCGCTGCTAAACAAAATCAAAGAAGTACACCCCTTCCTAACTAGTAACTACTCATTCTTGCTGCTTTTCCCACTGAACTGAAGAACATCAATACCCCCTCACCATGAAGGAAGAGACTATATGTTTTGATCAAATTGCCCTTTGATTGCCTGTTGAGATGTAAACCAAGTTCTTGAAGTTGTTCACTCTCAGACATTTTCTTTTCTCTCTCAAATAATTTACAAGCTTTTGCTACATTGCTAGCTTTTCAACATCCTTTTAAAACATGAGCAGCACTACACATCCTATTTCAGTATGCTATATACAGTACGTCATAGAGGGATCCTATTCTGTCTCCCATTACCTAGTTCCATAAGTCCTCTTTGTTCTGGCATATCAAGATTACATGTTCACATGCTTGTCCACTAAGGTGCCTAATCCTTTTCACAGCAAACTGCTTTTGAGGATGCACTTCCCCTTCCTCTTCTTCCTCAGCTCCCAGCCCCCTTCTGCAAGTGGTAATTTGCCTTTCTTGTTCTTTGGCTGAATTTGATGAAACCCAGATTATGTGACAGTGCAGGTTTCTCTGCATGATGAGAGCGGGGCATCGTTCCTGTCCCTGTGTCATCTGCAAGTTTCATTTTCTGCACGTTGGGAATAGTGCAGAGCCCCACTGGAGCATGTCTATTCAGTGATTCCACGATGACAGCTGTATTAGTGTATATTCGTGACCTTGGTATTGCTCAGTTACCTCCCAAATATTTCATCTGATATGTACTTGCCTAATGCTGTACAAAACTAATTTCTGGTCAAAATAAAGTCTAATGTCTTAAGAAAGTTACATCTATTAAATATATACAATTACTTTTATCAAATTTGTCATCTCTGTAAAGACGAAGATCTGTTTTGCTTAACAAGGAAGCTTTCCAAATCTCCTTATATCGATCCCTACTGTTTTGTAGTGTAATGCTATATCAGTTTTTCCCGTTTTGCCTAGGATCAATGTCAATCCAACAAACCTAATTATCCAAAAAGGGTAGGTGAGATGTCCTAGAGCTGGACCACCATTAACACCCCATTTTTCTTTAATTTCCACAGTACTCCCAGATGTATTAGCATAAGCAATGCAGAGATCATCTCAAGTATCTCTGTGGGAAGTTACTTAGACCTGCTGATTCCAAAGTGTCCATGGAAAGGTGATCACAAACACAGCCTAATTCCACATCCTTTGGCTCCTGAAAGAGAACAACAGGGATTTTAATGATGCCATGAGGCCGGAGGAGCACTGGAAGGGGCATACAGCATGATGGGACACACACTGCTGTTGGCTGGAACTGCTCAGATAGGTCCTACGTAGTTGCAGGACTGGAGCTTAAGTCTTCAGCCCCAAAGAGCTGAACTTACGAAGCCCGGAAGACAATGACTTCAGATAATCATTACGCACCTCGTGTCTGCACCACCGACAGGCTGACACCACAGGGCTTGGGCACAGAGTCTTAGAAAGCTATAGGCAGGAGACTGCCAAAGAATGTGCCCCCTTTACATACATTATGACCTTATTCCACAACAATAAATGGCTTGTGTAGTATGGTGAAGAGATCTGGGGGTAACTCATAAGAGTTTCTTTTTCTTCTTCGTGCCAGAGAAGATGGAAATGGTGCTGCTGCACTAGCCCCTCATCCATGGCATAGCAGGAAAGCACCTTACCTACTGGATAGAGACAGGGCTAATAGAGTTATCCACACCTGTTGCCCAACATGACTTAGATTTGCACTCTTAATCACAATGAAAAATAGGTTTAAATTTTTCTTCATAATGTCAGAAGCTCAGCCTATTTCCCCTGCCCATCATCCTTCCAGAATCCCTTCCACTTTATCAAAACACCCACACATTTACACTTCAAACTGATTTATTTCTTAATACTTCTTTCAGCCTCTTTAAACTACATTTCTGGACCAATGCCAGTATCAACTGTCTCTCTAAGGAAATGAATTTAAGTCATATCCCATCTTGTCCTGCTGCTTTTATTTCTCTATCATGCTTTTCAGAAATACATATTTGTTTGGGACTGTTTTGAGAGCTCAGTGCTCTGAGTTTAAATCTAGCTATTGTTTATCTTTTCCTGGTCTCGTAACTGCAGCTATTCCTGCAACAGCATTTAAGAGTTAATCAAAAAAGAACAGACATTTATAATTGCAAAATTCACATTGAAAAATGTCCTAATATTTGTTAGCCTCAGCCTAAAATCATATTTTATAGTAGATGAAGTATTCTTAATTACTGTCAAAATTATCTTGAGCCTCTGAACTGGGAGATGGCTGGATCCACTTTTGGTATGAAAGCCGAAAAAGCTTGAGATCTTGCCTGCTGCTCCTCTGGCTGGCTGGCAGCGTAAGATGTGTAATATTGGCAAACATTTGTCCCAAAAACACGCTGGAGCTGACTGGCCAGCCTTTTTTCCCAGAAGGGGTCTCAGAAAGGGAAGGCACCTCGTCCTCTGACTTGAGGAAACTAACAGGCTTTATCCTCGCCTTTTATGAAGGGATAGAGCAGAGAGCAGCACATGGCCTGCGTTAATCCCAGCCCAGCTGCCGCTCTGGGCGCGTCTCTCCCGTTCACAGTTCATGCTCTTTGACTTTACAGTTGCTGTAATGCAGCACGTTTTCAGCAGCATCAGATACTGCTCCTACTTCATCACACTAGAGGTTGAGCCAAGAAATATAATTATTGATTTATATGTAGGATGCCACTGTGAGCAGGAAAACAAATGATTCAGTGCCTGTGTCAGCATTAGTCTTACTAAAATTGTTGGATGAGTTCATTTTTACCTCCGTGCTCTCAGAGATGACCAGCTCCTTTTCCAGTCCAAAAAAGAAGATAATTATTCTAGCCAAAAAAAAAAAAAAATCAACTTCTGTTTGTATTTGGAATTTGAGGAAGAAAAAGGGAAAAAAAATGAATTATGTAAATGGAACAAGCATTTCTCCCTTTTTACTTAATGCCTCAGAGCCGGCTAGGTCTCATTTCCAAGTCATCTACTCATACAATAATTTCACAGGAACAGGATTTTGGGGGGGAAAGACTGTTTGTTAGGAACAGGAAAAGGACTCCTCAAGCTTTATTTTTCCAAGGGAGAAAAGGGCTATTAGAGACGTGTGCTGACCCTACCTTCCGGGAAGAAGCAGCAAGGGCCATAAGTGGCCGCCCTTCTAGGCAGCGCAGTTCCCCCACGTAGTGCTGTCAGGGTCTCACCTGCCTGTGCTGTTTTTAGCTTCTGCTATAAATAGACCTTGCCACTCAAAGGCACGTCCGCTTTCCTCAGCAGCATCCGCTCATTTACTAAAAGCAAACCTCCTGCAAATCCCACTCCTCAATAGGCAAGCAAGTGCTCCAGAAGAGAATTCAGCTTTGAGATTTACTGGCAGCAAAGAGTCCTTGAGCGGAGGGGGGATGATTAATTGTCATCTAACCCACCCTGCCTTTAGTCTCCAGTCTCCTTCCTGCTGTCTGTGCTCTGGGCTTCAGGCAAGGTGCCTGAAGGGAACCTGGGCAAATGGGAATTCCCATTTGACACCTCCTTTCCTTAAATCTTTTCCCCTTAGGCTTTAGAAATAACAGGCTACACAGATTTTTGCACACAGGTTAATACTATAAGGAAGCATATATATTTGATTCTGTCTCAGTGTCTGATGCATTAATATTTTAAGCCTTAACTATGTAACAATACAGGTCTTCTGTTAAGTTTTGTTTGAGGCAGAAATGGCATCACAGTAATATTGCATACGGTTAAATTTTCAGTACAGGAATCTGTACCAAAAAATATGACCCTCTAACTTTAACTCGGTCTCCCTTGGATTGAGACCGAGAATGAGAAGTTTGAGCTGAAGTGCATCGTTCAAAGTTACAAGAAAGTGAAAAGTGTTTACCTAGCACAAATCTTAATAATTGTATGAAAGATTGCATAGCTGATATTTTTTTTAGCGCAGACTAGACCATAAGCCTCTTGCACAGTAGTGAGCACTTACACACAGTGAGTGGTAGAATTAGGAACACTCCTCTCTGTTTTCATGAAGATTACTCACAAAAGTACCAGTTAAGAGCAACAGTCTACCCGGCCGCTCCTTGAAACAGAGCAAAAGCCCCAGGAGACAGCAGGCACTGTAAAGCCCCTGAAGCTCTTTTAGTAGAGGAACAAGTAAGTCCTTTGTTCTCCCCCAGACCTTTCCCTTCTCACAGATACGTCTAAGGGTTTATGTCCCATCTGAACTTCAACAATGTTTGCAATAGTATAGTTTCACCAGTTACAACTTCAAGTGAATGAGAAATCCTTTGAATAAATCTTACTGGTTTAAACATTAGTAGGGTAGTTGAACATAAAATATCAAACTTATGATGGCCTTAGTCTGCATGCAATGTAAATAACAAGTTGTAGGCTCCACTGTCTTCATATAAATGGCACCCTTAAAATAAAAGGGTAGGTACAAGTAGCATTGTGTTTTGGTATGGAGATTCACAGGGTTAGGAACATTGAATGTCATGGCTATAGGACCATGCTCAGTCCGTCTGGAGGCCACACCTTTCTCCATGGGTCAGAGGACCATGAGTCAGCCAAGAGCAGTGCTGGATTTCCCTTCTTCCTCCCTTTCTCCTGAAGTAAGCATGCCAAAGGGCTTCTGTGTGAATCCTGTGTGTTGTAGTGGAGCAAGATCACCCAGCCTCAGATCTGCTGGGTGAGCCATATTAAAAAGACTTGAAAATGTGTCCTTTGAAACGTTGGGTCCCCCCCATTTCTCTGAAGTCTAAAAGCACCTCACAGTCAGTTTTTGTGCTAACCAAGCGCAGGGGGACCCAGAGAAGAGTATATGGAAACTCTCTTTTCCATGACCTCTGAAGCATGGTTGTGGGCCTGCCTTCTGCAGGGACAGGCTCCCTGTTTTGACCAGAGTTTCTCTCCCCTCTTCATCTTTGCTCCCCTCTTGCTGACTCCTTTCCTCCCCACTTTGCCAGTGAGTCCATTCTGCTAGTCCTTCCACAGGAGCCGTGGTCCCTCCTGCCTCCCTGCCACAAGGTCCAGCATGACCAAAGCTCAGCAGCTGGGGAGGAGGTAAGCAGGCAGCTTTTCTCCCTGCTGCCCACTGACATGACTTTTTCATAGTATACAACACGCAATATTCCCATGTTGAAGCATAGGCAAGTTAAAAATAGTTCTGTCACGGGGATGCTACTTCATACTCGTACTGGCATTCTCCGTTTTTGTAGCCACGTAGCACAAGATTAAAATATATTAGGACTTGTACGACAGCCAAAATCTTTCAGACACCTTTCCCCTCCTTTGCCATAAAGGACGAAAGAAAACCTACATGCTGGTAGAATCAGTCTATACAGGTACAGTAAACCATGTGGTACAGACATGGCCGCTGGCCTAAGTGAGCTGTTATGAAATAGCTTACAAATGAAATTTGTCAGGGTTTGAGGTCAGCTTTTAGCTCCAAAGGATTTTAAATGAGTTATCTCTCTGAAAGAAACATAAACTGTTCCTTTCACATATGCGTTTAAGAACCTATTTTTTGCCTATTTCACAAGAGCTGCCTGTGTCTTTGAGCTGCTGAGCTTTCTGACATCTTGCCCTTGAGTGCACCATAATTTATAAAAATCCAGTTCAGTGCTGGGCAAGGAAGGGAATGGGACCCTGGGAACGAAGGGCTGCAGCTAACCTGAGAGCTGAAAGTATTTGCCTGATGGTTTGCAGCTGATTGCTTATCTTAAACATTAGATTTCCTTCACTAAGTGAATAGAAAATAATTTAAGGCATTAGAACAAGGTGCTAAATATAGCACTGATGCTCCCCTCTTTAATAACCATCCTCCCCTCCAAAATGATGGCCTGCTGCCCAAGAATTTAGCACAGTGCTGCTCTTCAGTGCAAGTTGAGGATTTACCAGCCCACCCTCCCATTTCCCTGGTGAGAGAGCTCCACATTGTGGGATGATTGTGCACAGTGAGCCACAAAAATAAGGGATGCTGAAAACAGAAAGCATTGCATAAAAGTTACCCTGCTATTTCACTAATCACTTTTTCATGAGGGAGTGTCAGATGAAAACTCTAATCTCTCTTTCGAAGGGGATAGACTTATGACAGCAACATTGTTTTACTCTACTCTTCCCAAGCATGTCAATACTGTTGGAGAAAGATACAGCATAGAAATGGGGAAAGGCAGAGTGATCAACCAGCTATTTAAATGCATACCCAGCTAAGCTGAAGGTAAGTTTAGATGTCTTGGAATCATAGGCACAGATCAGCATCCAGAAACAACTAAATCTGAAGGTAGTAAATGTTTTCATCTTGCTGAAGTGATGATTTCTTTAGAAAGTGCAGGTACTAGAATTTTCTGTGCTGTCATTACATACCTGTTTAGTTCCCCAGTCCATTTTAGACATTAAAAACTAAACTGGCTTATTCTAAGGCACATGCTTACGTCTCTTATTTTTAAGAAAAGGTAATAAAGGAGGCACTGTCTATTAGTTAACTGAAATGCAGCATATGAGAATCAGAATGCCATGACCTTTAAAAACGAAGTTGCTCAGTACCATGAAATTTTGTGTGCGGTGATTGGGTGACATTTTGTGCCTGGCAAAAACTTTAATTAAAAAAAACAAACCTAATTTCTTCCACCCTGTGACAGTGGCAAGCCTATGCCCTGTGACACCTTTTCTGTTGAGGCCAAATTCTGCTGCTTCTGGGTGGTGCACAATTTTTAATCTCAGAATCACCCCCTCTCGTCACCATATGCTGACTTACCCATTTTCTCTCTGGTTTTGAATCTTACTTCTTTTGCAGTTGCCAATCTAATTACCTTTTTCCTGCTCACAGTACTTTCCTTTCCTTACCGTTGACAAGCCAGCCATCATCTTTTTCACTGCCCATCAAAACTTAATGAGCAACAAGCCTCTTCCTCCTTCCCACTCTGACACTGCACCTTGGGCCCATCTCCTTGTCACTTCATAGTGTGCTTAGATGGTGAAAAACAGATACTGAGGCAGCATCTTACAAATAAGGTGAACCTTTAATGAAAGAAAAGGCTTGTATGAGGAAGTTTTGCCTCTTAGTCAGGCTGCTCAAACCAGAAATTCAATAAAATATTATGTTTTCTCCCCAAACCCTTAAAGGTTGATATCTTTAAAACTATCCACAAATCAGTTGACTTTCACAGCTATTTGATTTTGTCTAATACTATAGACTAGCAATCTACATAGGGACAGAGACCCCATCCTCCTTCTTGACAAGAAAAGCATAGGGGCCACAGCAAGGGAGGCAGGGGGATGGATGAACCCACGTGCCAGATTGTACTTGAGCTACTTTGCTAAATCAGAGGGTGACAAGGCATAGGTGTGCCCACGGGGCACCTCCTTTCCTGTCATCGTCTCAATGGGGCAGTCGTATGGGCAATGGGATGGTAGAGTTTCTACCAGCACAGTGGCCCTTCTCACTTCTTTCTGTCTGCATCCTGCCTCTGGGATGAGGAGTGTGGTTGGATGACACCTACCTCTGTGGGCTCCTCCTCTGGGAGTAGTAAGGTAGGAGAAGGACTTGGGGGTGTTGGTTGATGAGAAGCTCAACATGACCCAGCAATGTGCACTTGCAGCCCAGAAAGCCAACCGTATCCTGGGCTGCATCAAAAGAAGCGTGACCAGCAGGTCGAGGGAGGTGATTCTCCCCCTCTACTCTGCTCTGATGAGACCCTGCCTGGAGTACTGCATCCAGCTCAGGGGCACCCAACATAAGAAGGACATGGACCTGTTGGAGCGAGTCCAGAGGAGGGCCGTGAAGATGATCAGAAGGCTGGAGCACCTCTCCTGTGAAGACAGGCTGAGAGAGTTGAGGTTGTTCAGCCTGGAGAAGAGAAGGCTCCGGGGAGACCTTATAGCAGCCTTCTAGTACCTGAAGGGGGCCTACAGGAAAGCTGGAGAGAGACTTTTTATAAGGGCATGTAGTGATAGGACAAGGGGTAATGGCTTTAAACTGAAAGAGGGTAGATTTAGATTAGCTATAAGGAAGAAATTCTTCACTGTGAGTGTGGTGAGACACTGGAACAGAGTGCCCAGAGAAGTTGTGGATGCCCCCTCCCCAGAAGTGTTCAATGCCAGGTTGGATGGGGCTTTGAGCAACCTGACGTAGCAGAAGGTGTCCCTGCCCATGGCGGGGGGGTTGGAACTAGGTGATCTTTAAGGTCCCTTCCAACCCAAACCATTCTATGATTCTATGACATGGCAGGGTTTCTCCAAAGGTCCACGTACGCTCCTCTGGTGCACCCGTTGCCACTGCTGAGCAACTGGTATCTGTTGAGTGGGTCCCTGAGTAGGCAGTAAAGATTAGCTGCATCTGACTAATAAATTCCTGTACCCTTATGTTTTGTACCAGGAGATGCCAGTGCATGACGATACTATAAAGTCCATGATGAACACTATAAAGAAAGAGAGAATAGTATAGATAATCTTATGTCCCTTTAGATGCTGGGAACCCCAAGTCATGCAGCGTCAAATGGGCCTCTGATCCATGCGCAGCACACTGTGCAGACCCTGTCCATGGAAAAGGTTACACCATTTTGATCATTCAAGCTATTATGGGATTTTCTTAAGAGAAAACAATGCTATTGATCATTTCTACTGTCAAACAGAAAGGATGTTTACATGAGAACTTCTTGCTGCACTGGGCAAGGACATAGAGGTGGTGTAATCACCAGTACCAAGTGGGAGCTGTTGCAGTAAGCTGGCCAAGGTTGTCCTGCAGCCAAGGGGCATGTGCAGCATGGAACAAGCCTGAAGGCCAACCTGTATGTGCAGCAAAGCACAGACCTGGGCCTATTGAGGTTGACTGTTATGTGGATCACTCCTCAGTGTACAATGGTCTACTGGTCAGGACTGCTACACCTTGCCCAAGTCCAGTGGAAGGGTGCAAGGAGCTGGGGGACAGAGATTGCTCTGGGTGCAGGGGATGTGAAAGAAGGCTGACAGGCTGCTGTCTGCCTCTGCATGCTGACCACAGCTTCCTGCAGGCTTTGGGGGTCAGCTGGAAGCAGCAGGGGGAACCATGGGGGCAAGCCCCTGTGTGCAGCCTGGGAGCCAGTGGGCAAGCTGTTGGGGACAGACCCTGGCACTGCCTGGGGGACAGGCTCTGGAAGACCTGAGCTAACTGTCAGGGAGCAGCAGGACCAGACCTACTCTAGAAGGGAGGGCAAGCCAGGAGCTGAGGGTGACCAGAGCGCAGGCAGTGCCTTCACCAACAGGGCACAGTCCCTGAGCTGCGCAAGTAGGGCACAGTGGTGACAGGCAAAGGCAAGGTGACAAGTCAAGTCTGAAGTGACTCTTGGAGATGGAAACAACAGTTCAGGGATGTCAGGGACATGGCCAGGAGCACACACCCCTATGACATAGCTTACACCCAAGCCTGAGCTTCAGTGGAGCTCCTGCATCAATGGGCAGAGAGTGTGGGTGGGGGTCCCAGCTGAGGCTGGTCAGGGCACGTCATACCTGCAGGGCCCCTCATGGCCTGGACAGCAATACAGTCCAGCTCTCCCACACGATATTCAGTTGTTGAAGAAAATTAGAGTCTCCACCCTGTGGACCCCTATGTCATCTGACATCTTGCAACTTCTCCAAGAAGCTTAGGACCTCCACCTTATAGTAGCTTCCTTCCTGACTTCTACCCATCTTGTACAGGTACAGTGATTCACAGCTTTATGATACAATATTGCTATATCAGCATATACTTTCACTAGAGGGCCATACTACAATTGCATGGGAAGGCTGAATTTGGGCATTTCTTGTCTGAACCATCATTTTAAACATACTTTGTGTTTAACCCACACGGGCCATCTAAACTGGTCAGACTGTCAAACTAAATGACTATAAAAATACACATGCTACAGTTAAGTTGTTGATTCAGTTTGCGAGTATTTGTTATACTGAAGAAAAATAGTTTCACAGCAAGGATTTTGTTCATTTAATACTAGCATATAGGTAGGGGGTCAGAGTTGATTACTGTTGCATAAATGTTCAAGAAACTGTCTTGATTTCCCATTTCTCCTACGCTTCATTTCAGTGTAGGAGACCTATTGCAGTAATATTTAAGTGTCTGACTAAAACGGAGATAGAAAGTACGAAGTTTCACCCCTTCAAAAACATTAGTCATTGGAACACAGGTAAGCAAACAGAAAATACTTAGCAGAGTAGAACAGGAGAAGAGTTTGAAGTTTGAAAAAAAAAATCCAAGAACAGAAACCCACTAAAAAACCAGCAGAGAGAGAACTCCAGAGAAGAAGAGGGACTCTGTCAACACTCATATAACAAGTAAAAATAGCAGCCAAAATGACAGTTTTCCCAGCTGTTAGGTTTTGTATGAATGACGCAGATTGTAGTTCTTGTCACCTGATGACAGGAGATAGACCTAAGGCTCCCTCTGATGGAGGGAGCACCACCCCAAAGGACAGCTGAAGCTTACCAACAACAATGCACTGAAATATGTACGCCTAAGTCACTGCTAGGCAGGGCTGACAGGCTGGACAACTGCCTGGAAGGTACAGAGAAGGTGGATGGATGAAATCAGCAAATTTCTTCAGGGTGAGCATCTGTCCCCACAGGTTCTGTACCTCTTCCCCTGGGAGCCAGCCCGGTACTAGCATGACTCAGACCCTACAGAGATATTTCCTGTGACAGAGGAGAAACCCTGTCATATATGCACACAGTGCCATTTGGGCATTCAAATATTGTCATGCTATTTTGGGATGCAGAGAGGTGCCACTTCCTCCTCGGCAGTGTGGGAGAAGATGCACAGAGCCAGCAGTCCTCAGATTGCTTTTCTACATCCCCCTCACCATAAGTACGTTCTGGATTTTGGGTGCTCTTCCCACATAAGAGTTGCTTTTGGTTTGGATGGATGCAGGGGGAGTGCTGGCTGGAGTGCAGCAGGGGACATGGCAAGGAGAGGGCAGAGGGAGGAGGGGGCGAAGGAGCTCCTGACAGCTAGGCTGAGAAAGGAAGAAGTCTGTGTGTGCTGCAAGCCACAGAGCCAAACCAGTACCCCTCAGCAGGGACACCAGGACCAGAGACAATAGGAAAAGAAGGCTTTTCCCAACAGCTCTCAAAATCCATGGATTGCCTCAGCCACACTTCTTGGTGCTGCCTGTCTCCTCTCCCAGAGGGAACCTTCTAAGCACTTCTTCACCTCCTGGCTCTGTTCCCAGGCCATCTTCTTGCTTTCCTCCCTCCCCTACTCATCTCTCAGCAGCTCCCCGGGGACAGACCACCTTCCCTCACTAGGACGTGTATTCCCCAGGTCCCTAATGAAGCAACCATTATCAGTTTGAGAATAGCCGTGCTAAAATGCCACGCTCTCTCCAAAGATCATAAACAGTAGCCCACAGCCCAGGGTCCAATTAATTAATTAAGATGTGTGGCTTTACTGAAGAAAATTGTTGTCACGCAGGGAGAGAACCAGGGAAGATAAGAAAAGCACCAAAAGAAAAAAAGAAAAAGTGAAATTGTTGACTCATGTTGGTTATTAACTCAAGACCTCAAGAGAAAACTACTAATGTGAAAGTTATAAAATTGAGAAAAAAACAGAAGGTAGTTATAAGACAGCAATTCAGCAAGACAGAGGATTAGCCTGCTCCAAGGAACAACAAAGCCTGGTGTTCTCCCACGTGACTGACAACTGTGTGGCCAACGAGAACATGTCACCCTGCACTGGGGTGCTGAGAGTAGCAATGCTGAGAGGAGCAAAGCAAGACCTAGCTATCTCCTGTGTGCTTTCACCATGAATAATTATTGTGTACTTAAAGACCTGTACACTCCTGCTTGCAATCCTCTGTGCATGGAAAAAGATGCCCAAATATTAGTGAACCTGTGGAAAAGAAGGATCACGGCCCAGACACTCGGGTGGCATATAGGTGTGCCAATTCCGGCTCAGCACGCTGGTGTTAGTAGATCCATGTGCTTAATCTCAAATATTGAGAAGAGCTCAGTACTGAATCTCAGAGGCTAATTGTAATGCATTCGTTTCACAGCTCAGATGAGGAAGTGTTTGCATGTATTTGCTTTAAGCACTACTGCAAATAGCGGGCTGTTTTCTTACTTGATGGAAAACAAAATGTCCATCCACTTTGTCTCAGCATCTCAGCATGGTGGTCATTTCCTCAAGCTACTGCGTGGCTGTAGCCTACCTTCCAGCAGCAAGGCAAGCCACGGCTTTGATTCTGCTGCTATTGTTTTTCTCATTATTTAGACCATTTGATAAGAGTTTCTCTTTTACGATATAGGTGCCCAGGCTCTACAGGGAAGAGCACTTTTACATCCCGCTATATTGTCAGCAACCACTTGGCCACACTCTCAACACAGAGGCAGCAGGAAGAATGGACTAATGCTTGGTGGCTCCCCATGACTTGTGGAGGATAGCTTATATGCACAGTGCCCCTCAGCCATTCCCACAGCAGGAAGAATTGGCATGGCTATACGAACCCGCAGAAAGAACAAGCCTCTACCCAAAATGTGTCTTCCTCCTAAGCCAGGCAGTAGTCCTGGGTGCAGTGCACTATTAGTGAAGTATACTTCTGGTTCCTGAGCTAAGATCTCTGTTTTCCTACTGGATACTGCAATGGCATATTCCTTCTCCCTACGCATCTGACTAATGCCCTTCTCAAAAACCAGCTGGCTTTTTGCTTTTTGAGGAGAGGGAACTCTGACAACGGTGGTTGAAAGCCTTCCCTGCTCTAACCTGGCAGGTGTTGCCGCACCTATCATTATCCCTGAACTCAGAGTGGGGCAGAGGTTGTTAAAAAAAAAAAAAAAAAAGAACAAAACAAACAGACAAAACAATAATTTATTTAAGGGCCAAAAGAGGGAAGTCTCCCAAATATTAATTTTGGGGGTTGGCAAAACTGAAGTCAGCCAAACAGAGTCCAAAAGAAACGTTAAGGTAGAGAATTATTCTGTTTCAGCTACTGACTAAATCACAGAGAGGAAGGAGCTTCAGACGTTCCTGCTGTTCTATTGCTGAAGTAGCAATTATCTTATCTGCCTTTCACAGTGCTATTGTGCAGTCAGCCTCATTTGAAGGAAACATGTCCTGAGACAAAAGATTTAAAAATACTCTTTTGTTCACAAGTTCCTTTTAAAAAGTGCTGTTTTGTTCTGTTTCTTTTTTTTAAGTCACATTTATTTGACAAAGGAACCTCATCATTTCACTGAGTTTAAGATTAGATCATTAGACCTGAAACACTATTATTTGTTACAGTCGTCCATGACTTTTAACGACAAGATCTGATTTCAGCAGTGGTTATCATGAAAATCATCATTAAAATACTCTTTATCATTAAAGCTAGAGGTAGGATGATGTACATTAAAGACCACTTTATGTCTCTGCAGTCTGTACACAGGAAGACTTGCCGTGAAGGTTGACGCTACCTACGATATTTGCTGGACATGTCATATAGCCAGCAAATGTTTTTAGGCACTTCAAAGTTAGTGACAGCTAAGCACAGGGATTCCTGTTCTTGGATCTCATTCTGACAGCTTAGCAACCCCTAATACCTTTTGTGTGCAAGTCAATTGTTGTCAGGGTACCAGTAATCACCATCTTCATATATCCAGGATAAACATAGCAGTAGAACTGTAAGAGGGACTGACCCCTTTGGACTAAGTATTTGAGGAGCAAACAGTATCAGAGAAATCTTTAAGACAGATGTATGCCAAAGAGACCCCAAATGCATAAGTGAAATAGCTGAAATAAGAAGAAACTCAGTAATTCAGCCTAATAATTGTCTCACATCCCTGGTACCTCATCTGCTAAGGACCAGAAACATTACTTCCAATTTCACCTAAGTTAGTTCGCATTCCTGTCAGCTGCTTTGGGTGAACTCAGACCAAATTCAACCCAAGCATTTTAGTCATCACTAAAACCCACTTTATGTTAGGATCTATGACATACAACACGGTATTAATATTGACCTATCATATAATAAGCACCACGACTACTAAGAGAAATGACTTTTAAGTGTAGACATTGCCAGGATTTATAGAAGATGAATGAATTTCCTTAGAAGGTGACAATGCCTTTCTGACATTGCCTAAGATCTTAATGTTACACTTAATATAAATATAGCCTTGTCTTATTAAAAGGTGCAGGTCAGCACGTGCGATGATTGTGTGATAACATTGAACATCTGCCAAACACAGCGAGACTAACCTCATGCCAACTGTTCTCCTTCCAGCTTAGGTAAGTGGCTACCACAGCTGCCATTCATCACAACTCTCAAACCAGCTCTGTTTTAAATATTAAACTCCGTTTTAAATATTAAATAGTAAAGTAGCTGGCTCTGCAGCTGCTCTGATTTGGAGCAGAGGAACTTCATGGAAAGCCTCCTTCTCCATGCACTGGCTGGTAGACTCTCCCTAGAAACAGTTTACATCAGCCCATCACCCTTGCATCGGCCCATCACCATTTCTCCTGCTAGGACTCTGTTTAAGCCGATTAGCTGGGAATGCCATCTTCTCAGTACTCTTGTCCCAGAGCAGACAGGCTGCTTCTTTGTGCCCTCTGGGGCAATGGTGAGTGAAGCTGGAGATGCTAAGAAGGCACAGATTTAGTAGATAAAACATGTTACTAGGGTGGTGGCATACTGTAAACACCTAGAATTGAATAACTGGGTCCCAGGAACTCGATGGCTTACAGTTTGCAAATGCATGGTCAGTTGAAAGTGAAGCTTCAAGAAGCAAGTAGTTAAATATGGGCCATTCTCACGACGAAATTGGTACCCTATTGTTCAGTTCGATGACAAAAAATTCCAGTTCAGATACATCACAATGCATTTACAGTCTTCCACCAATATTGCCTTGAAACCCCATTCAAAAGCACCCATATAAAAATAAACTTTACAACGAAACTCAGGTTTGCACTGCGTTGCACAGGAGGCACTCAACCTTACAAAGATTGATCTCTGAGCAGGCAGCTGACTGCTGTATTCCCTGCGGTGTCTGCTAGAAACGATGATTTTCTGAGGAACGGTGTAGTAGAAAATCCATATATATATAGTTGGAACTACCCAGCAAATCTAATCAGTTTACTTGATTAGTAGGAGGAGTGCCTCCGATGTTCTTCACTTGAGAGAATTTGAATTGTCCAAGTCTCCAAGGTATACCTTAAAACTTGGTCTCTGCTCATTGAACTCAGCAGCTGACCAGCTTAGTGGGAAGAGACTACCACCACAGGTGATTCAGTGATTACTACATGCTAGTTTGGTATGCAGCTTATGAAGTGATGTAGATCACCATGTCAAAGCTTACCATAACATACCAACAACTTCTATAAGTCTGAAACATGGTCCAGAACTCCCTTTAGCTCAAGCAGAAGATTAATGTGGATAATTAACAGCCAAGGTGTTGGAAAGACAGGCAAATTCTTTGCACACAAGATTGTGATAGAGCCTGCTTTGTTTAAGATGATTGTGATGACCATACCTCCATTGGAAGACTTGTTCTAAAGGTCCATGCTAAAATACTAGCGTGTGCTAGGCTTTCGCCACCCTTCTAATATATGAAGACAAAGAGCTGGGTATACGTATACTATATTCATCACATTAAGATGGGGTATTCAACTTCTGGAAATCAGCATAGAACAGTATGCCCTGGTCAGAGTTTGCAACTAATGTAGGTGGACTATATCACCTGCTACAAGATTAACTGGAAAATCTGTGCTTTTTCCTGTGTTCCCTAGTCACTGAGGATCTAGAAGTGATTTCTGCGCAGCACATGTGAGTAGACATGATGTTAATTAACGTGGATTCTCTGCAGTGTGATCATGAACATACATCAGAACTAGCTGTCTAGCTTCTGCCTGCTGCATAAAGGACAGATTCTCTCTGAAGAGATCTGTTTTCCTTGCAGGAGAGCTGAAATGGTATCATCGGCCTGCAGTACACCTGCCATGCTTTGTTTCAAAAACTTAACGTCAGTCTTGCACCATCTCTTCAGAAAGGATGCTGAAGTTCTCCAAAACTCTAGAATTATATGTGGCCACTGTCATTTAGCAGAGAGTTTGTCTTCCATGGGGAAAAGTGACAGCAAACCTCTATTACTCATTCAGTCCAGACTTTACAATTGCACATCAATAACAAGCTCCAGTGCATGAACCTTGGACCCTTTAACAAAGGAAACCCAACCTGCCCTCACTTTGCCACTCAGTTTCAGACTGCACTGGATTGTGCTGATTTGCAGCCTGTTGTTCTGCCCTGGAAGAGAGCCGCTGTACCCCAAGGGCTGCCTTTCTTCTTGTAACCCATAGGACAGAGAGACCACAGAAGCTTGTGCAACCTCCCATATAATCCAGCTGTATTACAACCAAGATTCAAATCACTTCCTTTCCAAAGCGGGACCCACTCATACCACTTATACCAAAGTTTGTACTCCAGGCAACCGCTCAATACTCCTTAGAAAGGATTTTTAGGTCATCTTCAGGCCCAGGTTCAGTGGACTGTTAGATAAGTCTTCATGTAACTGACCTTACTGTGGTCTTTGGTTCTCAACAGCCAGAAAAAATAGCAAGGATTGCCACTGTCTTCTTGCTGGTTTTTTTGCAGTCTCACTTCCTACTGCTTCAATTGCTGGCAGAGTGAATCTCTATAGTGCTTCTGCCAAGCAGAATTACTGCTGTTGCCTCAGGGTCTGATACAGCTGTTGGTAAACTTCCACCCTGCTCTCCCAGCTATTTTATAAGGAGCTTCAAATTATCTTCTGGGCACAGCTACTGTGTACTCATTCTGTGTCAGGTACAGACTGATCTGATTTTCCTCTAGCCTAGCTAAAACACTCCAACAACTGCTTTAATTAAAAAAAAAAAAAATCATTA
This sequence comes from Fregata magnificens, assembly GCA_013389945.1. Lineage (NCBI taxonomy): Eukaryota > Metazoa > Chordata > Aves > Suliformes > Fregatidae > Fregata > Fregata magnificens. The sequence continues at coordinate 77,957 of WAAD01011256.1, read as the reverse complement.
TTATTTTACGTACATAAAACAAACATAACAGAGGAATCCAAGCCATTACAGAGGAAACAATACACTCCTTTAGATCAGGCACAAGCATTTTTCTTCCCCTTCAGATCAGGGAAAAACCCATCCTAACCAGAAAAGGTCCATCACCCCTGCAAAAAAAAGGTGGAACCTCTGCCAACTTTGCTCACTCGCTTCCAAGAGACCTACTTCAATCACTCATCCCTTCCTCTGGGCAGGAGCCCTACGTAAGTCTATCAAATACTGCTCATGCCTCTTGACTGATCCTGAACACCTATACTCGACCAGTGTCGAGTTAGCTGCTTCCTATAAAGCAACCTGTACGCTTTTTGTACCAGCTCTCACGTATTGCTTGAATTAAGCAATAAGTGGCCAACAAGTGTGGAACTGGAAGTAGTAGGAGTGCTTAGATTGAAGATGGATAAGACTGATGGAGAGGAGCAGAGTTTGTTGGAGGAAATGCCACATAAATCTGAGGTTCCTCCAATGCAACTTGTGTGTTCATGAGACATCAGACCGCTGTGACGTCAGTAACACGGCAGTATTGCAACGTACAAACCAACCTAATCCAAAGCATATTGTTTTGCAGTACTAAAAACATGATGACACAACTTTGGCAGGAGGAATGATGCTAGCACAATGAAACTCAGTCTCAGAAGACTAGATGGACCTTAGGAGTTTATATACTGTATATATGTAATGGGTTAAGGAGGATCATCTAATTTCTATTCAAGTAATGATAACAGCTGTTATCTTTGAGATACCTTCATGTTTTGGTCCAAAATGTTTGCAAAGTAGATAATGCAGATTTTTTTGCACCAAGTGATCTTATAAGATATTAGTGAAGTCAGGCTCTGTTTTTCAAGATACTTGCAAATTTAGTATTTATCAGTTCTGTGCTTATTATTTTAGTCTATGACTAATCCTTAAGAACACTACAGCTATTATATGGCAAGTGTAATAGTAACTAACTGAATAAGGCAGGTTAAGTGTAGTTAGAATTACCTATCCAAATAGGTACTTTAGAAAGGCATATTTAAGTTTTACAATTAGGAGATTAAAATGACATGGTTAGAGAGAAAGAAACTGTTTTCTTGGGATCTCTGGTACCTGTTTTTGTCTTGGTTCAACCACACCAGAGAGAGATTTTGAGTATAAAAATTGGTCAGGTTTGAGCTTTGTTTAGAAACTTGCCTGATAATTAGATGCAAAAGCTGTTAAATGTATATCATTTTCCCACTGTGCAAGCATAAATTATTTCCTGTAATAAATTTCACTGTACATGTTACTAGGCTGTATATAGATCAGAAATGGATATTTATAATTAGCCTGTATTTGTCTTCACCTCTATCTTTGTTTCCAAGGGTTGCTATGGATAACTGTTCTTCCACCTCCTGTGTCCTCATTTTGCAGCTCTTGTGAGTCTCACAAGGATTAATCTTCTCTTCCATAGCATTAAATATTTATACAATCACCTGATGAAGCAACCTAGGTGAAAATATGGGCAATGCTGCAACACGTATTACATCTTCTTGCTGTTAAACCTAAACAAAAGCATATTGCAGCCTTCCTGTGCCTTCCTAGGACAGCTGCCTCAAGCAGTGTAGGCAAACTGAGAAATATGCTAACAAGAGAAACATTTTCAGGCGTTTGCCTCTTCTCTAAACTCATATTTCCTTGGAATGCTAAAATTTACGCTAAGAAGCATGCCCAATAGTTACGAATGATGAAAATGTCCACTTTCATTTACACCAAGCCAAGATACCGTATCCCATTTCCTTCGATGGATATTGCCACAGTAACCCGTTTATGGATTATCATAGAATCATAGAATCATTAAGGTTGGAAAAGACCTCTAAGATCATCAAGTCCAACCATCAGCTAACACCACCATGACTCCTAAAATTGATTGATTCATTTCAACATGTATCTGGGAATGGCAAAAACTGCAATGAAATACATGCTACAAAATATTTCTGCCTAGCCAGGAACATTGCTTTCAGCTCGGCACTTCATGCTTTGAGAGACCAAGTTCTCTCGAAGAGAGACCCGTGGCCCTGTGATGGCCCAGGGGTGTTGCTACCAGAGAGACCTCCAGCCCTTCTCCATGACGGTGAGATGACTTGTGTTCTGCTCTCCCAGAGCCTGAAAGTTGTTGAATGATAGCTGAGAGGGGCTGGGAGACTTGTGATTTTGAGAAGCTGACCATGAGAGTTAGGAGAGAGTCAATAAATAAAATAAACAAATAGATGCAGATTCTGGGATTTACTGCCGGACAACACCGGAGTGATGATGGATCCCACCGTTTTCAGGCAATCTGCACGACCCCCGGCAGTGGCCGAGCTTTCCCAGTCCGTAACCTCACACTCACTTGCTGATTCTCCGGCTCTGCCCGGCACATGGACCCAGCCGGCGGCGGGGTGGATCGAGCCGCAGCGCCGGGTCACAGATTTTAAAAACCCTACGGGAAAGCAGGAGCGCTGGCAAGCAGCGCTCCTCCCGCACCAGAAACCCTGGCCCGGCGGGGCTCCCTCTTGTCCTCCTGCAGACCACGTCCCTCTGCACATCTTCTCGCATCCCTCTGTCCTCCCGCATCCCTTTGTCCTGCTGCATCCCCCTGTCCCGCACCCCTCGGCACATCCTCCCGCATCCCCCCGCCCGTCCTCCCGCGCCCCCCTGCCCACGGACGCTGGCAGCTCCCTCCGG
>WAAD01011256.1:55330-74623 GCA_013389945.1 Fregata magnificens | reverse complement strand
CCCAGCCCGTCCCGCGGGGGCGCAGCCCGGGGGGGCGCGGAGGACAGGCACCCCCGGGCCTTGGCAGACCCGCTGCCTGGGGGGGTGGGGTGTCACGGTGTCGCCTGGAGCAGGGGACACCTTCCAGGCGGCCGGACCCGGCGAGCCGGCCTTAGTTTGTCTCCTTAAGAGTGTCTGACATCAGAGGTCAACGACTGGAGCGCGGCGTAAGGGATGTGATAAATGACTGAAGAGAGGGCAGGTGGAGAGCGATGAGGGTATACTGAGCACAGTCATCACCAACAGCTTCCCGATGTATGGCCGGCTCGCTGGTCTTCTGTCACGCCGTAATACGGCGTTGGGGACACGTGTGTACGTGTGTGTGTGCATAGGTTTCTCTTGCGGTATTTTCATGTACTTGTGGGACTTCTCTACCTGTTTCTCTGGCTCAGAGAGTTTCTTGCCATCAATAGCACCAGCACATCTTGTCACTTGTTTATTGTAGTTCTTCCATGGACACACACCACAAGTTACATCAGTCATGTGGTGGCTTCCTTTTGTAGAGAAGAGAGGCACACCAATTACATGAAATCACTAATTTTTTGGTCATATTGAAATCCCATATCTCATTATTGTTTTCTGAGATGAACCTGTTCAGAAACTGGCTGTGGTATCTAGACAGTTTAGCCAAAACAAAGCGGTAAATTCACAGAGCACAAAGATTTTCTGTATTTTATTCTGAAATTGGAGCTCCCCAAAGCGTGCAGCCTCTGAAGAGCATTTTGCTAGTTGCATCTTGATGCTTTGAATATAGGGAAATGCAATACATTTACTTGTTCCTAATGCCATGCTTTTATGTGAGGGGAAAGTTGTAAACACACGTTGCATTAGACCTTTTAATTGTATTTCTGTGGTCAATAGCCATTTGTTTTGCAGGTGATGGCATCTGTGTGTGTGTGAGCATGTGTCCATAGGTTCTGGGAACACTTTCTTATGAAAAATCCTTTTTAGTGACCAGGACATGCTAGGTATTTTTCTCTGTATATGGATGTCTATGTAAATATATATATATACACACACACGTGTATATGTTTTTGAGATGGCTAGTGTTAGAGCAGCAGTGCATTTCCAGTGCCTGCTGCATCTAGCGTGCTCAGGGTGGATGCAGTGGAGCAGAGCAAGCTTGCAACTATGTTACTACCAGCTGGCAGCCTGATCAAACAAGTTTATTTTGCTTTTTCTGCAATGACCTTACGGCTAAGGGCCTTAGACAAAGTACTGTTTTGCAAGCATAGGCTCCCTTTCCCTCCAACATGGCTGTAATCCATTTTTATTGTCCACAGAGAGATCATGTTTGCATCATAAATACAAATCCTTTTTTGTAAGGGAAACAGTGAGAAAATGGAGAGAAAGGAATGACTTTCCATCCCAAGGCAGTTTGGAGAAGTTTCCATTTTGCAATACAGTTGGGTCTAATTACTTCTGAAGAGCTTTCAGTGGAGCACTGGGTTAAGTGGGTGATGCGTGTGTATGCCTGCCTTGTCAGCGCTGGCAGCTGTAAAACATCCTGTTTTGAAGACACTGCTCATGTTTATTTGTGTATCTTGCCGAGGAATTCGTAGTGTTTCCTACTGCCGTGCTCGGTGTGGAGACATCCAGGCCAATACCGTAGGTTTCGCTCTAGTTAATGTTGTGAAGCAGTGCAGTTCTGCCTTGAATCTAGCAGTCGGAGCTGTGAGCCCGAGATCATCAGTGTCAGATGATGTCTTTTTTCCATTGGCTTCAGTAGGTGTTGTATAATTAACAAGGAGGCACTTCAAGTCTTTTCTGTCTTCTCTATTGAATCAATAATATAGTATCAATGCAATTAGTAATCCTTGCTTAGTTAGAAGCAGCAACGGGTGACAAATATTTTGCAAAGTTATCTTACTTGAGTCAATATTTTCTATAATTTGTGCCCCCAACAGTGTTTTTATTTTATAGGCAATAACAAAAGTCTAGAAAATGATTACACCCACTCTAAAGCTGGCCATTTTCATTAGTCATTTTCCATCTCATTTCAACTATATAGTGTGATTTCCAAGCACTTAATATTTTATACATCTCCAGCGTTACAGATTACTGTGTTTTTCTTTCATTGGGGATTTCAGGGTAGGTACAACATTGCCTATTGCTCCAGCAGCTCTTGAGAGAGCGTCTTCCCAAATAAATGCAGAGCTGAATTGCTAGAAAGAGGAGCAGAATGTAAGAGCATAGCGTGATGCCAAGGTCATGCTCGGTGGAGGCCAGGCTTTAGTTTAGTAAGCGGTTATTAGCCTCGATGTTCTACAGAAGCAGAACTTATAAAATGTGGTGCACAGGCTCCTCTGGCACATCCCAAGGCAAAAGCCTATAATCTGACGATGAAAACAATCATCCTTGAGCTTAGGAGACACTAAGGGACAATCCAGAGTTTTTACTCCTCTCTTCGAAATGCGGCAGTATGTCAGGAATTCAGAGGCTTCAGCCGTAGCATTTTCCAATGCTCAAATGCAGGAGGATTGGTCCATGCTATGGTACTGCCAAAACTGCGTGCCAAAACAATTTCTCTGCTACAATTTCTCGGATACAATTTCATTGAGGCTATATTACCAAACTAACTGATCCAAATCATGTTTTGTTTCCACAGGTTTCCCATTCTCCTAGCAGTGGTTCTAACATACATGTTCAAATGGCACCCTAGGAAGCATTTGGTGCCATTTTGGACGCTCTTCTAAGTAATGCTGCGTTAGTGTCGCATAGGTACTTCACTGGAAACCAGAACTTCTGACTAATATGCTGTCTTAAGAAGGTCCAACTTGGACCCTTAGGCCAAATCTGAGCGCCTTCTCTCTTTTTTTCCTCCCACTCAGTTGCCTTGAAGAAAAGGGTTAAGATGAAGGTCCTTAGTACTTGAGACTGTTGAAATTATTCTGTTCTGTAGTTCCAAAATTGCAATTTTATATTTTTCTAATACGTCTTCCTATACTTCCTCTTCCAGGTACTTCGTACTTAACGGATATAGTATGGTGGTCTGGCACTATTGCAAGTAAGTATCTTTAAAAGTTTGATTTTATTTGAAGGGAGAAGTTCCGGTTAGATGGTGAAACGAGACATCAGGAAATCTGGGTTTTCATCCTGAATCTCACACTCACTTGTCACGAAATTCACATCCCTCAGAAATATCCCACCTTCAGTAAACTCTCACTCTGGCTACTGTGTCTGACAGTGTTTGAGAAGGCAAAGAGCTGGGACAATCCCAAGTCAGACATCTGTCCAGGTTTCCGAACTATTTGATACTTGCAGCCCTTGGCAGCCACGTGCTGCTCTGACTCTGGGTTCCTGAATGGTTTGTGTCTCTGGATTATAGAATCATAGAATTGTTTAGGTTGGAAAAGACCTTTAAGATCATTGAGTCCAACCGTTAACCTAACACTGCCAAGTCCACCACTAAACCATGTCCCTAAGCACCCCATCTACACATCTTTTAAATACCTCCAGGGATGGTGCCTCAGCCACTCCCCTGGGCAGCCTGTTCCAGTGCTTGATAACCCTTTCGGTGAAGAAATTTTTCCTAATACCCGATCTAAACCTCCCCTGGTGCAACTTGAAGCCATTTCCTCTCATCCTATCACTTGTTACTTGGGAGAAGAGACCGACACCTGCCTTGCTACAACCTCCTTTCAGGTAGTTGTAGAGAGCGACAAGGTCTCCCCTCAGCCTCCTCTTCTCCAGGCTAAACAAGCCCAGTTCCCTCAGCTGCTCCTCATAAGATTAGTGCTCCAGACCCTTGACCAGCTTCGTTGCCCTTCTTTGGACATGCTCCAGCACCTCAATGTCTTTCTGGTAGTGAGGGGCCAAAAACTGAACACGGTATTTGAGGTCTGGCCTTGCGCTGGTCCTCTCAGTTTTTAATAAAAGTCAAAGCTGAATAAGAAATTGTTGCTCTGCACAAAAGGGCTCATTGAGCACATGTTATTTTTTTAGATCAGAAAGCACTTAGCCAGCCTCAACTAAAAAAAATCCTTTTTAATTTCTAGTTTGACAGATACAGTTTCAGTTTTGCTTTTACTCTACAAGATTAATGTGAAGCCTTGTGTGGTGCTGATATGAGATCAGTGTAATTTCACTCTTAGTATCTTTGTAAACTCTGCTCAGGCTAAGTTCACTCTCTGATGTGAAGCCAGAGCATGGGGAGCAGCTAGCTTTCTCCTCTTGCAGTTCAGCCCTAGTTCTACCCATGAGCTTAAAATCGTACCCCACTTTTAGAGTCTAACCCAGCATTTTGCAAATTATTTGGAAATGTTCTGATGCTGTTTCTGAGAAGCATATGCATCCAGTTGTGCCCCTTGTTTTGTGGCAACAAGGTAAGTCTCTGTTTTTGTTGTCTTCAAGGTATGCAAAAGGAATGGAAACTGATAGATCCCTTGAAGGACAAAGTTCACAGCAAGTGTAGAAACCAACAGAGCTTCAGAGGAAAGTCCTCGGCTAATTTAACCTGAGTTTAAGTAGTACTTTGTCAGCTTCCTCCTCTGCCAGGATCACTACTGCCTAAGTAGCAAGAAATCTGTGCATTAATCACTGCTGCTTATTGCTCGTGAGGCTCCCATCTTGAATCTCCGAGCAGAAGGAGTTAAAATAAGAGAGGTTTTATCACAGGAGTTTATCTTGGTGAATCAGAGAAAGCGATTTAGTGCTTACAAGAGCTGACAGAATTGAATGAAGGCAAAATAGCTGAAGGGAAAGGTATCAGTTGGCTTTTATCCAGTAGCTAGGTGCAGGTGTTTCAAAACAAAGCCTCAGTAAGTTTACAAAGGAACCAAGGGAAGAGTTGCTTAAGGGTATTATAGATTCAGAATTGCAACAGAGTCACAAACAGCAATAGCAAGGGCCGGGTAGGCACCTATGGGATGCAGAGAAAGGTGATGTTTGGGGAATTAGCAATATCCCCAGTTATCTGTGTGAAATTGTAACAGCTGACATCAATTTCTTAAGCAGGGACTTTGGAGTTTGGACGACTAACAAAACCCATATAAACTCTATCAACTTGTTTTCACAATTTTTGTTCAGACAGTGAACCAGCATTTGTGTTGGCATGCTGACTCAGCATAACACTGCCTAACCATTTTGGGGCCTTGGGATCCACTGGATTACTGAAGACTTCAAAGGAAGGGCTACAGATTCTGCTAAGGGATTTTTTTTTTTTTAAAGTCAAAAGAGTGATTGCAGCATGTGTACAGGTATTTCAATGAGCATTAAACTAATTAATTGGCTAATTAATTAGTTTCAGTACAGGTTTTGATAGCAGCATAGATGTGGCTGGTTTTTATAGTGGATACATCTATGTTAGTGTTTTATTGCAGATGGGGAATGCACTTGTGAAGCAAATCTCCTGTTTGTCTCCACGGATTGAGCTTGCTTTCACGTTGTGGAGCAGTGTTGGAGCTCCTGAACTGGACTTTAAGATGAAACTAGGCTGGAAGATGCACTCTAGGAACATGCCTAATGCACACCAGCTGCAAATAGACTTTCAGTCTGTGGGAGCAGACTGAAGTTAGTCTGAAATAAAACCCCTGACATGCGTACAGCAGACATCTTTTGCTGTACGGATCTACTCCTGGTCTCCTTGCTAATGCAGACGTGTCAGTGTGCATCAAGTTTTGTGTTGCAATAACTTCAGGGATATTGGTACTCCGTTAGGAAGCTGAAAGCTTGGTGTGCCTTCAAGAACTGAAGCCATGAATTGACTTAGAGCACTGATATATCTGGAGAGCAATTTCTATCCAGAGAGGACTGGATAGGTTGGCAGCAAAGGTCCTCAACATCAGGTAGATGGTAACAATTACGGAGATTCTTTTTTCAATTGGTCTTAATTAGTAGTCCTGGTCTGTTGTTCGTGGTGGTAAGAGACTGTTACTATTACTCCATGGTGATACTGAAAACTTCTGGTAAGTTCAGTTGCCCTACAATATATGCAGTTTGACTGAAGCTTCACAGACGTAATTTATGGATCCCTGTTGGTTCTTCCAACAGAAAGTTAAGGCAGCTGACCTCCAAAAAAAGCAACCTTTTGTCAGAGTTACTTGCAAATGTATGTAATCTGCAGAAACACAGCAGGCTAGCTGTGTCCTGTCCTCCGTGCAAGATCTGCCCCAGTGCCTTCAGATGCCTTGAAGATAATGCCGAAGTTGCCACGTACGTCTGCCGAAAAACAAGCCCGAGACCGATAGCTGAGTTACTCTGTTGCCAGGGGCAGGGAGAATTCAGGAGACCATCACTGACTCTTGTGCTCTAGAAATGCTGCTCATTAACTTTTCTGGCTCACTCCTAAATGTAGAGAAAGCCTCAGTGAATTGAATTAGTGTAATTTTGCCACACTGCCGTTTTGTAAGTTTGTCTGTCTCCGTGTTTCCTGTAGGTTACACAGGTCTTCAGCTCTACTGATGATATGAGCTAATTGGGTAAATTAAGTAATGTTTGCACAGTGCTTTGCAGTTGTAAAGAACAGGATGGTGGTAACGATATTTGATAGTCAAGGGCAATGCCAGCCTGAGCATAAAGACAGCTTGGATTCTTGAAATGTTTTTAAATGCTGATAATGCCTCTTAACATCAACTGGAAATTTGAGCTGTATGTAATTTGTGTCCAATCTCAAGGTTCTTGCCAGTTACCACAGACCCTGTAACTATGCAAGCATCACGTTGATCTACTATAAACTTGCCAGCACTTGCAAAACCATCCAGCTTTTCTTTTTTAACTGAAAACTTGAATGCATGAACTGTTTATCACAGCTGTGATGTGTAATAGTGTGGTACATCTTGGAATTTGCTATTATTGGGGAAAAGAAAAAAATAAGATTGTGAAGCTGTTATTGTGACTTGTCAGGGATGTGTTCTTTTTACAGCAGTCAGGAATTACTTTTGATGGTATATAGTGTTGTGAAAATTTGATGTGGTCTACTGTATATTGAAGAGCCCTTATGCATGTGCTTAGTATTTCATTGGTAGATCCCTTTCCTCAGTACTGTCCTTATTTTCCCCCCAAAAGGTAACAGTGCTGTTAGGACCTATAACCAAGTACATTCGTGTTACATGTGCACATTCTAAACCTGAAATCACAGGTTATATATGCTTTTACCCCGCCTCATATAAATATTTGAGTGTAATATTGAGATATTTGAGTGTAATCCATGAGTGTTTCTAATTCATAGTCTTATTTATATTCAACTCAGAGAAGTTGCAAATGAGATTATTTGCTGTGCCCTCTTGGACCTTCTTGTGTGGCAAATAAAAATCCTATATTACAAAACAATTTAAAAATATAGAAAAATTCCAGCCATTTTGTTTAAGTGCAAAATTAACAGAGCTAAGCAAATTTGTGACATCTGTTTTCCAGTTAGGTCAGTCTTTCCCAAACAGTATTGGGTAAGTTTTCATTACTTCTTTTTACAAAGGGATTTAAAGGCTTATTTCTGGGTCTCTTGACAGTGGCTCTGGGTCAAATAGGGAATTTCTTGGCCTACACTGCAGTCCCAACTGTGCTAGTGACACCCTTGGGAGCTCTCGGCGTTCCATTTGGGTAAGAGTTTGCTTTTCTTGTTCTTATCTGAATATTGTTACTACTTAATAAAATGTCAGATAGACTGAGTGATCACTGGAGGTCCACTGAGAAGATGTCAGGCTTATGAGTGTTAATGATGTGTTAGAATGTCACCTATTCCTGTTTTCCCCAGCAGAGTGGTGGTGGTGGGGGAGGCAATGGTGAAGAAAGGGTTCCTGAGTATCTTCTGCTTTAACGATCACTATGATCTGGAACAAAGAAACATTTTTTTGTTGTTGTTTCCCCTTTCACTGTGGTTGTTCTGGACTCCTCTATTTATTCTCTTATTCACAGTTCCCTTACTATGTAGATCTGTGCTTTTGTCTCACATTCTTTCTCTCCCCTGCCATCCACAACCCACATGTGTTTATTGATGCCGATTTTCATTTAATTGGATTTGGCCCCGTTTCCTGAAGTGGGAGTCCCTTGCGTATGCATGCCCACAGCTTCTTGAATGTTATGTTCATGTGAAGGGAGGGAACAAAAAAGGCAGTGAATGTTCCTAAAAGGAGTTTAATAAGCAACTGAATGTTTTGTGAATAGCTGAACTACAGTTGTGAACCTACTGCAGTGAAAAAGTACAATTCTTTTAAAAACAAGCTGTGCATTGCCTCGAGATTTTTCTGTTGCCTACTGTTGGCTGCTGAATAGTGTATCTGACTGCACTGGTCATTTACTTCAGAGTGCAGATTGCTTTGTATGGGCTTCATGGCTGTCTTTAGTTTTATACACTATAAAGCACGCTGGTGGTGCTCTACTTACCACCTATTATTTTATCCTAGGCCACATAATTTTATGTATTTCAGTCAGCTACATGTCTGAGTTGAGCCCTGTGATCTTTGTAACCAAAGTCCACTTTTATCTCATGACTGTGTAGCACCTATAAAACGGGGCTTCGTGACAACTTACCAAATTGTTCACGGGTAGATATCTGCCTCGGGTGCCAGATGCCTGGTTTGGGGGTTTGGGTTTTTTTGGAGGTTGGTTTTGGGGGTGTTGTGGTTCGGTTTCTTGTTGTGGGTTTTTTGGATGGGTCCCGTGTCCCCCCCCCGTCCTGTCCCGTCCCCCCCCCCAAGATGAAACATCAAGGATTGAGTAAGACTGAGACTGGATGAATCTTTCCTAAGATAAGTCAGAAATGCGTTTTGAGTATCCACCAACATTTGGTTGAAGATCCACCAACATTTGATACTATTCCTTTAAGAGAAAAATTCATGTGGGATTGTTGGAGCATTATTAACAGGATGTAGTCAAACTTTTAATTTTCTTCCTCTTTGTGAAAGGTCCATTTTAGCTTCTTACTTACTGAAAGAAAAACTGAACATTCTTGGCAAGCTGGGATGTTTGCTGAGCTGCGCTGGGTCTGTTGTTCTCATCATCCATTCCCCGAAGTCCGAGAGTGTAACAACTCAGGCTGAGCTTGAAGAGAAGCTTACAAATCCAGGTACTTTGTTCTTTTATTAACTCATAATGATTTTGTGAGATTGATCAAGAGCACACAGGAAGAAGAGGCTTGCCACTTCCATCAGGTAGGAGAATTGACTTCTGAAGAAACCATGACATGACAGAGGCAAACTAGTACAGCTTTTTTTGTGGGAAAACTATGCCTTGCTGTACTTGGAACTCATCAGATGTACTGATACATGTGTGCAGAAAGGAAAATGTGGATACTTTTGAAAAAGTTATCCTGCACAGCAAGCTCAGAACAATGGCCATTTGAACTTGTAATTTTCTAAAATTATGAAAAAGTCTATCTTGCTACTTAGAGATGAAAGGTATAATTCTAGGATCTCAATTTAAGTTGTTTTATACAAAACAAAAAATACTGATTGTCTTTTGTTCTTTAATTCTGCATTTGTTTTCGTATTAAAAGTTTATACTCGATACCAGTTATGTTCCAAGAAGATTTCTTTGCACAATAAAGATGTGTAGAAATACACTGTTGAGACATCTGCTGAAATGCCTGTTCTTTCTCACAGAACGCAAAGCCCCACTAGCTCCTGGAGGACACAGGCTAGTGCTAATACGTGCCAGACCCACTTTTGTTTTTCTTGCATAAGAGCTAAACTGCCAGCTATTGTTATTTCCTTTAGTTGCTTTAGGTGAGAGAAACTCAAACCTAATAACATCAGCTATCCAAAAAATTTGCAAACAAAGAAAAGAAAACAAATACCCTGGTCTAAATTTACCATTTCAGTCTGACCAAAATGAATTGGAAATATATTTCTCTAAAACTGTAAAGCATGAAATATTTTTCACCAGTCTAATCTGTGTACTGATGCTATAATGTAAATGATATGGCCTCCCAGTTCTTCCAACTCTCCCATCTCGTCTTACCATTAAGATGTTTAAGCTCTTTGCCAAATCCACACACCATGCTTTATTGAACTTAGTTCTTAGTGAGGTGTTATCACAGCTGTCTGTCATAGGGGGCTTTAAGGAGTATAATCCTGATGGAAGAGAGAATGAAAAAAAAAAAGCCATCTTAAATCCAGTTCAAATGTGCAACTGTGTATTTTACTACATGATGATTTGTTTTACCCAAAGAACACGACAACATCATCAGTTGCAGATGCCAACAACCTCTCTAAAAGCTCAGTGATTTGGACCTGTGTTCAATAGCAAACTTAATCCTGATGTATACCTGAAGTTCACTGGTATGACATGATTTGCCTGCTAAAATCTTTAGAAGACCAAGAGTTCTCACCTTGCTATTATTTTGTTTTCTTTTTGTTTTCCAGTTTTCGTGGGTTATCTCTGCATAGTGCTGCTAATGCTTCTCCTGCTTATCTTCTGGATAGCTCCAGCTCATGGACCTACTAATATCATGGTTTACATCAGTATTTGCTCTCTGTTGGGCAGTTTTACTGTTCCCAGCACAAAAGGCATTGGGCTGGCTGCTCAAGATATCTTTCACAATAACCCCTCGAGTCAAAGGGCTCTGTACCTCTGTCTGGTACTTCTGGCAGTATTAGGATGTAGCATTATCATTCAGTTCAGATACATCAATAAGGCACTGGAATGTTTCGACTCCTCTGTGTTTGGTGCCATCTACTACGTTGTGTTTACCACTCTAGTCCTGCTGGCTTCAGCCATTCTTTTCAGGGAATGGAGTAATGTAGGAGTGGTAGATTTCTTGGGAATGGCTTGTGGATTCACCACAGTATCTATTGGAATTGTTCTTATACAAGTCTTCAAGGAATTCAACTTCAATATCGGGGATTTAAATAAACCTAACATGAAGACAGATTAAAATATTTTTTGAGGGGAAACTGGATGGCTCAGGGAAGGGTGCAGAACCTTTCATTTCTAGGTCACTGATTCAAATATGATTCAGGTTGGTAGTTACCCTCTGACGATTTGGTGGCCTACGCAAAATGAATTGGAGGCCTCCAGTTTCAAAGGAACAGTTGTCCATGTACCCCAGTCAGCACAATAAATGACCTTAATTGGAACCACTGATTGAGTCAGCATAGAGACCGATGTATTTCCTTGCTGTAAAAAGTAACCCATCAGAAAAGATCTGGGGATATTCTGACAGACCTGTGTGTGAAAACTTGTATTGCGGCTTCTGAGGTACCATTTCTGTGGGCAGAGAACATCAGTTTCTAATGCACTCAATCTGACACCTTTCATGAGTGACGTATACCTTAAAATATGGGGGGAAAAAAGTGAGTGGAACAATTTGCTAATCTTAATATAGCAATGTGTTCACCGTCAAGGCTGTGAATTCTGAGACAAACATTGGTTGAACCATGGACTCCAGATTTGTCCTTTTTAGTGACTGTCTCGGCAACTTGGTCTGCCATGCAGTGAAGGCACTTGGGAGTTTTAAATTGAATTCTTTATACAGAGCAGTGGACCCTTAAAAACCTTTCACTAATTACTTATCAGCTGGTGGTAGTGTCCAGGTATGCATTTTTCTTTGTAACTTACGTGCATTAAGACATACTGCATTCATCTGAGAGTTTTTAATTGGGAGCAGACAGAAAGATGTGGAAATGATGCACAGACTCATTGCCTATATGGTGGCTTATTTGTAAGCAGCTCAGAACTATTTCAGTGCCTTTGTAATCCAAAAATACTGCATAAATGTGAATGTATTTGTTTCGGATGGCCTATGCTGGTTTAATAATTCAATTTCACTGTCTGTAATATTGGGCTGTATTCAAATTCTAAACATGTAAAGCATCCAGAAGGAGCCACACATTTTTGGAAGAATTTACAAACCTGAACTGAAACCCTTAGATGCTTTGACAGCTTCTGAAAAACCTAATGGAAACAGGTAATCTACGGGAGGACTGTTTAAAGCAGTCCAGCATACCTTTATTTTAGTTAAGTGACTAAATATAGGAAACCATTTTGTGAAGTAGCTAATAAGCAGGGACCACAAAAAAAGAAATTTGAGAGAAAGAAGAGCATGAGATTTCTCATAGCTCAAAAAAAGATGGTCTGATCCTCTTGTAACATGGGAAAAGGAGGTTAAAGACTGAAAAAACATAGGCATTCAGAGAGCTGAGTTTCAGATAACCAACAGGAATATACATCCAGATTCAGTAACTTACAGACTTGTGTGAACAGTTCAGCCATAATATTTCAACAAGTAGTACAGATAGCTTAAGCTATGATTGGAATGATTCTGAAGTGTTCAGTTTAAACCATTTAGAAAATATTGATATGTCAAAGAAAGAAATCGTTAATTTTCACTTATATTTGGTAGTTAAAACATCACAAGTTAAAAACTTGTAAGGAAAGCTTGAAAAGTAATGAATGTTGGTTTTCATTTAAGTGCAAAAAACGGAAGGGTACAGTGGAACTCAACATCTCTAGTTCAGAATATCTCTTCAAACAAACAAAAAACCCCAACGTGATTACGAGAGAGTATTTGAAAAAGGTCATGACACTTTGTCATGAAATCATGAATGTAGCTTTGTGGCTGGCTGACAGGAACGTGGACATCCATTAACGGGGAGTAATACTGTCCACTCCCGTGATGTTTTTTGTTGACCTTAATTAATGTTACCTTAAAACTCAGCCTCTGTTTTCATTTAAAAGGAATGTTATAATGGCAGCAATAATTGTGAACAGCGAATCCTAAAGATTTAGTATTCTGAATGGACTGTTCTGAGGGAGTAAGAGCCCCACTATGTTATTTGGAAGCTTGTTTTATAACTCCAAACTGTCGGGGAATTACTCTGAGTTCGCAGAAATGTACATTGTTATAGGCCAGCACGGAAACTGCGTATCTTGGTGAAATAAAATAGCGCTAGCAGAGGAAAGGCCATCTTCATGGATTTTCAAATATTGTGTGTGGTTTCTAGAAAGTTTGAGAATTGAGGGGAATTGGACTATGAAACCTGGTTAAAACTAACCTCTCTCCATTATTGATTGCAAGATGGTATCTTGGTTCTCAGCAGACAGTTATCTTTTGTCATATTAATTCCCTTTTTTCTGATTGAAGCTGGAATTGTACATAGGTTATGAGACCTGTAGTGACCTACTTTATAAAACAATGTTAGCTGTTTTCTGAAGCAGTGAAGCTGTCTTTTCAAAATTCAAATTCAGAGTTCATGAGTTGCATGTTGGTTTCGTACTAGTCTTCAATCTCTGAAGACTTCTGTGAAAATCTTTAGGTCAGAATGGAAATGATTGTGGTCTCATCTTAGTCCTTCTTTGGCTGTATTTGTTTGTCTTGTTTTGTTTTAAAATTCATTCCTGTTTATTTAGAAAGTGCCTATCCTAGTATGTTAGGTGCGTATGCAAATTATTGGTAAATATTAGATCCAAAATAACTTGACTGCCCTGTCTAAAGCTTGCCATTTTCTGCACCACACACACAAGTTTACTTGATAAGCACTCACTATGCAGAGTAAGAGTAAAGTAGCAGCCGTGCTCTGTGGTCCTCTGACCATCCTTACAGCTGATAAATGTCTGCATAGGTTTCTTCTCCCCAGCTACTCCTCATCTGTGATGAGCTTTCTAGAAATGTGTAGTTAACCTTGTTGTTTAAAACAGAGATGTCAAAAGCCAGCACATAAGGTGAAAGAAATTCTCGTGGCCTTGCCCATAATTTATATCTGCAGCCTTTTACATCATGAATGCTAAATAATGGGAACCTTTATTTTTGCTACTTTGTTCAGTATGCAGCAGTGTTCTTCTGAGCTTTGCTGTACCTGGATCTGGTTCAGTTCTAACTTTAGAAATGTATTAGCATTTTCTGTTGTCACTGTTGGTATGATTCTTCTCCCCTCCATCCCACGCCCTCCTCATTCTAGGTGTCCTACCTTTTTTAGCCCCATTGCTTTTCTGATTTAAAAGGAGGCACTGTTGAAGTTGAATTTTAGCCATTCCCTCTTTTTTTTTTTCCCCACCCCTTTGACAAGTAAGCACTTTGAATAAGACAGATATCTGAGTTCCATCATCTCAGGGAGCAAATGTGCATAGTTGTCTCCTGAGCTTTGGTGTCCCTCATGGGTCTGCGCTTTTCACGTTCTCTTTGCATTATGTCTATTGATAGCTACGAGCCAGATGACTTCAGTTCTGATTCCAAAGTAGAAGCGGAAGAGGCTACACATACAAAAAGTGGACTCATTACAGTGATGGGATGCATTTGAATTAAATTCAAATCCATATGAAGGGCGTTTCACTCCATATGTCTGGCTTCTATTATACTTGTCAAACATATTTATTCAGTACTCACTTGAAGATAGCTCTTTGATCATTATCCCTTCAGTGCATGGAGGATTTACATGTGTCAGTCACGATCTTTATTAGGTGTCAAACACAAAACCCCCTCAAATGTTCAGTAGGAGAATAGCAACCTTTTTGATACAACCAAAAAAAAAAAAAAATTTGTTACACCTTAAATACTTATGTAAAAAAGAAAAATAGCTAAACAAGTTATCTGCTGTATTGACTTTCCAGGACTCTGTATGTGTAAATAGAGCCTATTTATTAGTGAGCTGCAACTAACATTTAATAAGAACCTGTCATATCACAGTTTGACAAGTGAGGCTTCCTATTAATAGTCTCTGTTTATATTGAACATATGTATTTTTCTGAAGTAACTAGCACTGAAAAATGAAAACACTGGATTTTATTTGTTGAAATACTAGAATCTGAGGTTTAGCTTTCCTTTTTATTTAAAAAATAGGGGGTTTGTATTTGAAGAAAGATTTGGGGTTATTAAATATGGGGTGCTTAAAATGGGCCATTGTTTGCATGTTATACCCCTCTCACCTTCTTGTTTCATAAATATAAAACATCAAGGATTCTACAGATCTTCCTCAATCGTCTTGAGATGGTGTAACTGCTGAAATTTTAGTGTTAAATCAAATGTTATCAAATGTTTATCTATTACCTGTTACCTTTTCTTTACAGAGATTAGTCTTTGTAATAACTTTTTGGTGCTACTGAATATGGGCTTCAGTGATGCAGAAATTTAGTGTGTACCATGTTAGGCACCAATGATGTCAGCAGTTATTATCACTAGTGCCCAAGTGTTTCAGACAGCAGTGTTGAAATGTTATGGATTAAGAAATCTTTTTTAAAAGCTGCAAATAAGTGGGGTTTTTATTGTTTTTGTTGTGGTTCCTCCCCCCCGCCCCCCCACTCCCCCAACAGTTGCTGTACAGAGTGGAAAATATTACACAAAAGGGGTATTTTTTAAGTTAAATCCTTTTTCAACTGTGGAACTTTGTCTTTGGGGTTTTTTTTTAACTTATTTATTTCCTGGAATGTAAAAAAAATAGTTCTAATGGGATATGGGGAAAAGGTGGATGGCAACAAATATACAGTGTCAGGTTTGGTTGCTTCAATGCTATTGCAATATAGTTACTACAGATTACATAAAAATGGTTTATTTTATTAGCTTCCAAAAAATGTATATATAGATTTGTTAATGGCTTACAAGTCAAGCTTACTCTCTTTGCTTTTTAAGAAATAGTTATAGGCATGTTGTATTTGCCTTGTGTAAATTATAAAAGGCTATTTATTAAGTTTTCTGATAACTAATCTATTTATTAATCTGTATTGTTTTAAAATAAATGATTTATTTCTAGCTCAATGCTTGTTTCGTGACTCCTCCTCTTTACCACGTGGGGAAAAAAAAAATCAGTTTCCTACACATCTAGCCGCTGTACAGCCTAATCTCAATTCCTAAGCCCAAACTATTTCCATTATCCTTTAATAAAATAGCAGCCTTGCTTTTACGGAGAGTAACAGATTCTTTCACGTATACAGATCAGTTGCCACAGGAGGGGCTCAGTTGTCATATAGTGGTGTCTACCAACAAGCTGGAGTCTGAATGTCATTATTGCACTGAAGTTTGCTCACAGGTAAAATCAACGCTTCTCTGGCAGAAGTGTTTGTTGGGGCCTGAGTCACTTCAAACGGTATCTTGAGGGTTATCATGTGCTCTCTTCATGCGTTCCTGTACATTGGCTACTTGCTAGAGCTTTATTTCAATATCTACTGCTCCACAGTCGGGTCTGCATCGAGTGGCAACAGCTGTAAGGAAGTCTGTGTCACCAGCCTAATATACTGTCGCAAGAGCTTCCTGCAGAAAGAATCACTTGGAAAATTACAGTGGCTGCCCATCTAATCCTTCACCTGAAATTCCTAGCTCCTCGTACCAGGTACTGGCCAAATACATGACTTTCAGGCATGGGTTTTTTGGGGAGGGTTTTTTGCTTGGTTTTGTTTTGTTTTGGGCTTTTTAATGGTGGGATTTATGACTCAGAACTGTTTCAGTCTTTGCACTTGTGTTTTAGGGATACATCAGTATTATTGCTGGTCAAAATTGAAAGTTATTTTTAAGCAAGGAAACTAGCTCCTCTCCAATATAAAATGTATGCAGTGGAAAAGATTGGCATGGATTCTTTACTGGGTATGTCATTGCAATTTTATTTTTAAAGGTGTTGATGATATTAATGCAACATACAAAGACAGACCAGAAAACTAGAGAGGCTTTTTTCTACATGAAGCATCTCTCATTATTAAGTAAACAGGATATGGAGTATGTATTTTGAGAACATGTTTTTTGCAGGAAAACTCAATGCTCCATTCTCTTCTTGTGCATCTCTGGAGTTAGGCCTCTAAGGCAGCATTGTGGTAAGGGCAAGTATTGCCATTTACACCACCGTTACCATTGGATGCCTGGGACGTAACCAATCCTGAGCATATGTATCTCACCTACACAGTTCATGTGGGAAGAGTGTTAAAGACCAAAATCTGATAGCGCCAAAAGAAAAAAAAAAAAGTCCCATTGATTTTTCTGAGGTTTGTTCTAAGTGCTTAAGTCTTAAACAGAGTCCCTTAAGTCCCTTGTATGTGACAGTGCAACTGTTGTACGAGTAGACTTGCAGACATGGCTTCTTTGTTCTGCTCAGCTGTCTTTGTGAAATGCAGCAGGGATGCGGCCACCAGAGACCCTGTTACAGCTGCCCGATTCCCCGATCAATCTTCTGCCAGGTACAGACCTCACCGAATTCGCCACCCTGCTGGGATGCTTTAAATCTCTGTCGGCTGGCACCGTTCTGCCCAGGGACCGTGTACCAGAGAGCAGCTCTGGGCGGCTAGCGCATGGTGGCTTTCATCGCAACCCCTTCACTGCGGGTACACGATTGGAAATTACTGCACAAGGGTCAGTCAGTATGCAACAGAAGCTAGCCTACCTGCTAACCCGGTAATGTTTCCCAAGGTTGTGTGGGTGGCATTTTTGCTCTTCATCCTTTTTGAATCTTACAAGTTGTTCATACACATAGTAGATATTGTGCCCTGAAAAATCCTGTCCGTAGCCTTGCAAAAGTACTTACACTAGCTGACGTCTCTTGTGAAATTCATTGAGCACAGAGATGGATTGGGCTGCCGAGTTACACTACAAGAATGGGTTACGTTAGGCAGGTTACCACCGTTCTGATATTTGGAGTTCTTTCCAGATACTCTGCAAACATGCCACGCTGTTGTAAATTATTCAGAGATGCTTTAAGCACAACCCCGGCTTTGAAGTAAAGATTTAATGATTTGTGCCGAATTGAGAGCGCTTAAAAAAATTAATATTTTTTGTGAACAGATGACAGTATGTTAAGCGGAACTAGCAGTTGAAGAAACATGAGGAAGAGGGTTAACAGGTAATGACTGAAGTCCCACAAAGAGTCTGTAATGCATAAAGGAGTCCAGTTAATATTTTCAGGTGTTTATTCTCTTCAGTATTGTTTTAGGTTGGCTAAGAGGTGGTTTTCAAGAGAGGAGAGTAGAAGCAGAGGAGAGTGGAAGGAGAAGACTAAATTCATGTGGTTCGGACATCATTACTGTTTAACTCAGGAATGTGCATGTGTTCCCAAAATTTGGGACGATCACAGGCACATTAATTTCTTTAGTTCCTTTAAACTGTCTTGGATATTGGTACTTACATGGTCCCATTTATACAGTACTGTTTTAGGTGGTACAGTTGTTGATTTTTTTTTTTTAATCCGTTTGAGGAATCCTTTTCAATAGCCGTTGAAATCTCCCAAAGACTTCCCAGTTTTGGTATGTTGTAAAACACAGAAAAGCCAGCCTTCTACTGTGTAATTACGTAGGTAATAACTGCATATTGCTTAGTGGTTTTTATATATTAAAAAAATTATTTTTATATACATATATATACATAAAAAACTACTTCGCAAGTGCAAAGTTCGTGTCACGAATCCTAGGCTAGTTTTAAATTGGGGAATGAAATGTTACCTCAGGGAATAAAACAGGCCTAAAATTTATCCCTTTTTGTTGAGTGGTGTAGAAATTTTTTATTTTTGTGACAGAGCGAGGGACCATTTTTCATGAGAAAGAACACAACAGGTAACATGATGAGGAATAACTTTGTCATGGGCATCGTGTAAGGGAAAGCCCAGATTGCTTCTCCGGTTTTGTTTCCAAGTCTAGCAAAAACGGAGCAGCAGCTTGTGCTGACTATGACAATGTCAACACAAATCCCGAGGAAGGAAGGATAAAGAAGAAGAAACTGTTGTCACTAAAGGGACACGACAAAACAGTCCCGTCCTATTTGAAAAGGTGGAGTTGCATCTTCCGTGTGGAGCTATCACACGTAGTTTGGCAGTGTCGGTTATCTAGACCTAATGTTACGAGGCCTGTTTTAAATAGTTTTGAAGAAGCTGAAGAGCCCTCTGGGTCTGAAGCTTGCTAGGATTGTTTCAAAGACTCTTCACTGTAAACTGAGGAGAAATATTTGTCTAACCACACGTATCAACTCTACTTCGTAGGAGACTAAAGCATTTTTGGTTGTCAAGCGTGCAGTAAGAGCGTGGGGCCTGAATTGAGTAGATTAATAAACCACACCATTTACCCAACGCTGTGAAAAGTCTCTTTCCCTACTGCATATGGTTTGTAAGGGTAACTAGTTCTTTTGGGTAAGAGTGTAAAAACTCGGTGACGTGGATTTTGGCGGCAGTGCCTGGGGTTAAGACCCGGGAACGAGCTAGGCACAGTTGCAGGTGAACAGCCTCGCTGGGAGACGCCGTCCGCCATGCCTTACAGGGTATTTTAAAAACCGAAGCCGACGCCGGGTAAGGCAGAGCCGTTTCCACGACGAGTTTTTCCCCCGTCCCGGGGGGAGGCGCTGGCCCGCCTTGCCCCGGGCTGCTGCCGTCGGGACGCTCGGCTGTGACCGGAGGGACGGCGGTGCCCAGGCGGGCCGCTGGG
>WAAD01011256.1:31706-54839 GCA_013389945.1 Fregata magnificens | reverse complement strand
GGCGGTGCCGGGGTGTCTCCCTCCCCGCCTCGGCTCCCTCCTCCTGAGCCGCGCAAGGTCCTTGGCGTTCGGCGCTGCGGGTGAGGAGCGAGCAGGCCGGGGCGAGCCGTGCTGCCTCCGGGCGGGTGGCGGTGGTTGCGTGGGCTGTCACGGCTCCGGGCGCTGAACCTGGCTGCGGAAGGCCGAGGAGAGCTTCGCCGTCTTGGTTTCTCCGTAGTGGGAAACTCTCTGTGGTTTGGGCTCAGGAGGCCGAGATCAGAAAAAATAAATCTGGACGTTTGTTAGGTTCCCCAACTGGGCGGGAGTGGCAAGTTACGGTACGCTAGTTCTGCCAGAGCTGTCGTGCTTCTTAATGGAGCGTGCGTGGTGTTAGTCGGGGAGCTACGCCAGATTGCCTTCGGTTTGGTTCGGGATTGAGTTTAGCTGAGGCTGAGGGTTGTGCAGCTTGGTTCCAGATCAACTTCAGCAGAACTTCAGAGCCCTGGCAGTGCTTTAGTTTGAGGTGGAAAAAAATGATTTGAGCTTTGCATCATAGTTCAGAATGATGATTTGTGTTCATTCTTGTACTGTGAAGATGCAGGCTTGGGTCTGACTTTTTAGTCCCTGGGTCTCTTTTCTGATCTTTTTTGACCAGTCAACTTTCTCCATTTTCCAGCGATATCTTTAACATTATTTTTAATTAAAACATAATAAATGTAAGTCATCGTGGCTCTTTCTGAAAGCTTTTGATGTGCCTCATTGTGTACAGTTAGGTTTTTTCCCCCTGAAAGGTAACAGGTTCGTTGATAGGAAATTATTGCGTAAGTTTTCATTAGTATCGTTGTATTTAGAATTCAGTGTCACACCAGTTCTGCTTTCATTAAAGTTATTAATTCTCAGGATAAAACCCCAGCAAACAGAAAGCAGATTATAACAGATTATCAGTCACGTCAAAGGAATAACAGTGACCAATGTAGACATTTCTAGATTGGACTTTAACTTTTTCGGTTATCTTAAATTTGAAACTGCCCGTCTTAAATACTAAAGGTGGAACTTCAGTGAACCTGTGCTGGTGACTCATCCTACTGAGAGTGGAGCTAGTGTACTGGGTGCAGCAAACATGAAGCAAGTCATGTCATCTGCTCTTATCTTGAGTCTGTTTTGGTGGACTTCTAGGAAATACAGTCAATATAGTATCAGCTATAAAGCACCGTCTGTAGTTTGTGTTCAGTTAATGAATAGAACTCTGTTTTAGTGAAAATACTTTTTTTTAATGTGAAAATGCTTTAATTGAAGGTCTTTCTTTTTATAGACAAGAGTAACTACAAATAGCAAATACAAAGAATAAGATGTACAAAAGTTTTTAGTGTGGCATTTCTCTTGTTTTCTCCCAGTTTCTTAAAATAGAATGCTTGGTGCTTTTGCTTTATTAATAGAAATCTGCTATAAAGGGTAAGTTTCCCCACAGTTTAACTAAAACTTTTAAAATAGGCATCTTTAGAACTGTTAACGTACATTTTGCTTTCTGAGTACTTGCGCTAGTGCCTCTAACGTTACATTATATATATGCATATATATAACATTGTCTTTATAAAGAAATCAAATTTTTTTTTTTACCTTGCCTATGTAATATGAAAATAATTATGTGTATAAGTTTGCGCGCTCATTTAACTTTGACAAAGCTGGAAAACTATATCTGTATTGGGGCAGTTTTACAGTGCAAAATTGAAGGTACTCTTTCCTGAATAATGTATACAGAATCTTTGGGTACTGTACGTATACATCTTGGCCTTTTAAAGATGCACGTGACTAAGTTTTGAACCAGCAGCTCTTTTCTCTTAATGCTATGTTATATCTGACCTTTCAATGTTCTCTCTATACCTGTGTTTAAAAGATATGTTCATGAGTGGACAGAACATAACTGAGGAAGGCTTGGATTAATGACTTCGGTATATTTTGGGATTTTTTAGTAATCTTACTGAGAATATTTCTGTGTTCATACTCCCTGCCGCCTCAGAGTTCTGTATATAAACATCCTCTGAAAACTCACCATACTGAAGCCAATAATTAAAACTTTATATTAGTTTTTGTAATAAAAGTGCCTTCGCACTTAAGTTACAGAACAAAAGAAAGGACTAGGATAGTATTTCAGTTCAGCTTTAGCATGTTACCTTCTAAAGAATAGCTTAGATCGCAAGTTAGTTTCTTTGATTAGTGAAGTGAAAAGCAAAGGGATGAGATAACTGTAGCGCTTCAGGTGAGACATACCTAAGGAAGACCAAATTTAAAATCACGCTACGTTGTTATTCAGGTGTCTTTAAAACAAAAATCCTGTCCCTTTTTAAAGCATAGATGAGACAATGTACAGTCTTGTGTGTCATGCATGAAAATGAAATTAACTTGAAATGATGGACATCTTTTTTTTAGCTGAATTCTTAAAATGCCAATTAATGTTATTTTTAACTTATATTTTGGAAACCTAACATTGAAATATTTAAGAAGTGAATGCCTCTGGAATTTGGAACAAAATTGATATGGATAGTGAGCCTTTGAAAGGCTCATCAGTGAACATTTGGACTTCTGTTAGAGAGTGTTTCTGTTTCCTGTGGTTTTATGCTGTGGAAAGGAAGAAGGGAACACATAATAGTAAATGTGACACGTAATAGTCAGTGTGTATTTGTTAAAAGCAACTTGTTGATTCAACCCCTTTTTCTTCCATGAAAAGCTTTATGGCTAGGAGGGCATTAAATAGGTGCTCTATTTCAATGCTAGAAACATAAAACTTCTCCTGGGGCTCTTGCAAATAAGCAGAATCGAAAACGCAGAACAGTTCAAAAGATGCTCAATGGCTGTACCTGGAGTAACTATTACTAATGTCTTGTCAAAACAGACCTTTGTTTAAAAATCCTTCCGTGTGAGTCACATCTGAATCTTGTGGTGTTTAATATTAGTGATCTGGCTGAAAGGACAAAGAAAGAATTGATGGTATTGAGTAGGGAAGGGTTGCCAGTGTGTAAACTCAGATGAATATTTTCAGGAAACATTTCTGAAAAAGAGAGATGCTTTTTATACGAGTAAATGAAAGGTATTACACCCAGGCAGGACTAATTTGCTATACAAATACAGTTTAGAGAACAGTAGTTCTGCTGAAAAGAATTTAGAGGTTATACTAATAGAGAAGTTGAAAATGAGTCAACAGCAGATGACTGTTCAGGAAGGGCCAAGAAAGTCACCCATTTTGAGTCTTCCACTGTATTGCGGAAGTAATAATAACTCATCTATAATACTGTATGTGGCTTTGGGAGTTTCACTTCATTAAAACAAAAAAAAAATAAAAGTGGGCTACTGGGAAAGGACCCAGAGGGTGGCACAGCAGGAAGCACCAAGCACCTAACTTGCCCAGTAATGTTAAGATGTGGGTGCAAAGATAACGGGAGTTGTATCTTTTCTGAGTCCAGAGTGGACAAACATAACGGGCTTTGGTAATCAAAGTGAAGGTCTAGACGAAGGTCATTAGATAATGAGAGTTCCTAACAGCATCAAAGCATGGCTGCGGTGTTTGTGAAGTTTCCTTTGTAAGTATTTCCTGGGAGAAGCTTGGCTGAATTATCTGTAACGAGGAGCAGCAGTGAATGGTGCTGTACATGGCAAAGGGTTGAAGTAAATGGCCCCTTAAGGTCCTTTTTTAGCTTAGTGACATCATCCTGTTGACAGTTAAGAAGATCAGTTTTTAGACAAGAAAATTGTGAACTCTAGCATTTAAATATTTTAGCGTATATTTAGATTACTTCTAGGAGAAAAGACTGTCTACTGAACTCTTGAGGGCTGGTGGCCAAGTAGGCAAAGTTGCAACAATCCACCATGTTTACTTTTACCAACTATAATTATTGCTTCCATACAATGTACACCTTGTGGAAGTGATACTAATTTTCTTTGGCTGATAACTCCATCAATATTTACTTATGCTTATCTGCTATTAAATGTAAAATATTATTTCATCTCATGACACCACTTTTAGTGTTTCTGAATATTTAGAGAGCTTACCTGTTAGAATAAATATATAACATCTTTTGAGCGCTGTGTATGTGCTGCTTTTGGGAGAAAAGGACTTCTGAGCAAAGAGACAAAGAAGTGTTACCTTGTGTTTTAGACCAGAGACTCTGTATCTTGTCAGCATTTGTGGTACTTCTCGGTTATATCTGAAAAATAAGCAAACAAACTTTGTGGCTCATCTGGACTTGCTTATGTCCCGCAGTTTTTTTTGGAAAGCTTTCTCTCCATCTCCCCCTGTCTGATAACCTTCAAACTCGGTACACATTCCATGCGTTGTCTGTCATTGTGCTGTTGCACACTGAGAGTTATGACTCATGATACTAGATGATACACAGGCAGTTCATAAATGGGTAGTTCTTCAAGGCATTGTAAATGTTGTAGCTGCTGTGGATAGGAAAGTCTCATCCCCTCATTACATCTCTGAAATCAGAGCAGTAAACTAGTATTCTGCCATGAACCTGCTAGTCTTGGATGGATGAAATACTCTCTGTGTTAAAATCAGCTGTGAACTTGATTAAAGAACCTTTGCAGACTACACCAAATACAACTAAAACCACTGCCAGTTTTGTTTAACTCCTACGTTTTCTGGCTTCTCTCCTGTTTGTAACTTAGTAGTGGCCCTGGCTCCTGGAATGGGACAGTTTTGGCATGTCCTGAAGCTGAAAGGTGAGAGGAGTATTTATTTCAGAAACTGCTCGTTTCGTGGGGGTTTTTTTTCTTATTTCCAAAGATAATAATTTTTCTTGATGATATTTATGAGGACACATTAGTTCCTCTTCTTTTACTAAGTCTTAGGGTTAGAATTAAACTCCTGATTTCCTGAAGTGTAAAACTTCCTATGCCTGTTATTGCTTTGACTTCGCAGTGATATGTGTCAGTTCTACACATGGAAATTAGTGTGCAGTGAACCAAATCTCTTCAGAAGGAAGTTGGGTTTACCATGACTGTGTGGCAGAAATGGTCATCAAACGTAGACGTCTGTGTAAACCTCAGATGGAAGTATGGCAGTCCAGCCCAAGCAGAAATGGGACTGGCCATGTCTATGAGGATGAATAAACTTAGCAAGAAGACCGACCAGTAATTTATGTGAAGAAGTGGTTAAGATTTGAGTTGTTTACAAGATTAATAAAGTGGTTGACAGGGAATCAAAAACTCTTTATTTGGGATGTGGGGGAGACTAGAACTACAGTTTTGAAGTGTAGCATCCTTAGGGTGTTTTTAAGTCTAGATTCAGAAAATTACCTGTTAGCTCGCGAGTTTTCCTCATTCTTCTGCAATAAAAATTCTTCCTCCAAAGAAAAGCAGCCTGTGCTTCTTCCCTTGCCTCTGAAAGGTAGTGGGTGGAAGATGTCAGAGTGGGACTAACTGCTGCTCTTTACCTCTGTCAGAAATGTTTTCATGTAGATGAAGCTATTCAAGCCAGGGACAGGGAAAAATTGTCCAGTATGGTGAGTTTTGTTGTAGTAAAAAGCTACACTAGTAAAAATACTCCCATTAGTAATATAACTAGAGCAGCAACTGTTGAAAAGACTGGTAGAGTAGAAAAGCTCACCAAAAGAAGCCCCCCTCCCCCAGGTGATGCTATACCAGTATCACATTTTACACCAGCTGGAGCTAGAAGAACACTCTTCCCTTGATTACCTGAACAGTGTGACTTATGGCTGCTAGAAAAGATGGTAGAGGGAACAGTCACAAAAGTCTCTTGATGTCTTGTCCTTGCATTAAAAAATGCCTTTATTCTTCAGGGGACTGAAAGTCTTGCTTTGACAAATATTTGCTGCAGTTAGTGAGGTGGCTTGTTCTGGTCTGTCTCCCTTACTAATGATTTGTCTTTTTTGATTTTGTTTGATAAGTGATTTTGTATCATGGAAGAATCTACTTAAGTTTATTGTTAAAAGTTGCTAGAAAATGAAGGCATACCTTTGCAGTTCACTGACATAATTTTTTCCTACAAAATAAGATATTAAAAATTACTATGCAAGGATTAAGGGAAGAGGATTTGAGAATTTTGAACTTTTGAGTAGTGCCATGTTGAGTGCTTATTAAATGGGACTTTTTCTACACTTTTTCACAGCCTAACTAGATGCAAGTAAGAGGATTTGTGTTCAGTTTTAATGTTAACCTACCTGTAGCTCTCTGCTAGGCTTTTCCTAGGGGCGTAGCAAGTTAATCAAAGTCAGAAGCAAGAACGTACAGGGAAAGGTAGTTTTGGAAGAAAACAGGTTTTGAAGAAACAGGTGCAGGAATCGGAACTGTGAACTGGCACGGCAGACCAGACTATGATTTTATCTAGTCCTGGACTCCCAGTGGGTGCGTCCATCTCTGCCTGGGCATGAAAGAGGGTGCTTGATATTGTACTCCTGCTTGGGGAAGCGGCTGCTGTATCTCAGCATTAAAACTGTGGAATTCATATTGCAATAAGCACTGAAATGGAAACATTTTATTCCATCCTCTTCTTTCCCCCCTTTTACTTTTAAATCAAAAGCTTGTTAATGCAACTTATCTCCTATGCCATGCTTCTGAGTATCTGGAAAATAATTGCTTAGGGAACTAAATGCTAGTCTTGGCACATCTGTGATTGGTGTTCCCAGGAAGTAAAAATTGTTTTATCTATAGATGTTTTCTTCCTTTAGAACAGTTCTCTGTGCTATCATAATTATCAAGTGTCTTGAAATCAAAGCCTAAAAATAGTTTTCATTTCCCTTCACACTATAGAGAGGTTAATCACCTTGAAAATACTTTGAGCTTTTTTTCCTTCAGTTTAAAAGTTATTTATAGAGATGCCTTAAATTCAAAATCTTATGTGTTAGATGGAGTCCAGGATATATCCTCATTGCAGCTTCTAACAGGAGAAAAGATGCACTGAAATAAATTTTCTTGTTGAGCTGGAGGTTGAATATGTAAAATCTTGATTTCTAGCCTAAAAATTGCTATCTTCTGCTAAGCTGTTGTTGAAGGTCTTACCTAACTAAATTTGGAGCCTTAGCAGGCTAGGTGAAAGCTTTTAAACTGTAAACTTTTAATAGTTACTGTAGCTAAGCTGAAAAGATGCTTCATGTGGGTATGGGAAACTTTGTAAAATATATCAATAGATGCCTTATTTCTTGTTCCAGATTTCCCTGTTCGTTAGAGGATAAGTGCATGTGCATACATCTCAAGCTTGTTTGTGTTAGGGAAATTACTCTATGATTAAACGCCCATTCTAATCTTCTCTTTCATTTTTCTAGTGAGTTTATATGGAAGAAATGCTGTGGCTGTTCGCAAACTCTCTTACAAACTGATTTCAATGTAAGTAATTGTTTAATCAGTATTGTTATTTACATGGTGTGCCGGGCATAGATCTGTGTACTTAATGAAAAGAAAAATAAATCACACATCTTTAAGTTTTCCATAACTTTTTTCAAAGAACTTTTATTTGTTTGGGTTTCGGTTTTTATATGGCAGGTCAGAAGCCCTTCCTTCTGTGTGTTCAGGCTTGTTACTCACTCATCCATGGTTCAAGTTTACACATGCTTCAAAGATTGCCCTTTTTTTTTTTTTTTTTTTTTTTTTTTTAAACACTCAGAGCAGAGACCATTCAGAGGAGAACCAGTCACATGAGCTGTTGAGGATTTTCCTATACAGTATGTATTTCTACCAGTTTAATTCTGATGTGTTTATTTCGCTCAGGTTTCAGTGTTGCATCATCTTGTGTTGAGTAACAGAAGTTCTGCTCTTCATTGGTCAAGGTGACAGTCTTTAGTAGTTTACGAGATGAGCCAAACTCGTGGGAGGTATGACTTCTGTATTGGTCTGGTATTGGCTATGAGTTCCAGCATTTTCATTGGAGGAAGTTTCATCCTGAAAAAGAAAGGCCTTCTCCGGTTAGCTAGGAAAGGCTCCATGAGAGCAGGTAAAGACATCTTGAAGAAACTTGCTGACATTTAAGTTTTGCTGTTTAACAGATTACTAAACTTATGATCTTGTTTTGACTTTTTTTGTTTGTTACAAGTATATGAAACCTATAACATACAGCTGATGTGGTTTTTCTCTGGTGTCAGATACACCTAACTCTGTGTGTGATACGTACTATTTAATTTGCATGTAATGCCCTCTAGGGACACTTGTTGAACAATTCCTTTGCATGTCAGTTAAATCTGAATTGTACTTGCAAATTGAACTTGGAACCAGCACTCTATGAATGAATTTAGGAGAAAGTTAACTGCTTTTGAGTGTCAGGAGATTGTTTTAGAAAACTAAAAATCACATGTAGCGATCACGTGTAACAAATAGTGTTCCTCAAGGGTTCATACTGGAACCAGTACTATTTAATATCTTCACCAATGACATAGACAGTGGGATTGAGTGCACCCTGAGCAAGTTTGCAGATGACACCAAGCTGAGTGGGGCAGCTGATTCACTAGAGGGAAGGGGTGCCAACCAGAGGGACCTTGACAGGCTTGAGGAGTGGGCCCATGTGAACCTCATGAAGCTCAACAACAGGTACAAGGTCCTGCACGTGCGTCAGGGCAACCCCTGGTATCAATACAGACTGGGGGATGAAGGGATTGAGAGCAGCCCTGCGGAGAAGGACTTGGAGATACTGGTGGATGAAAAATTGGGACATGAGCTGGCAGCGTGCAGTTGCAGCCCAGAAAGCCAGTTGTATCCCAGGCTTTATCAAAAGCAGCATGGCCAGCAGGTTGAGGGAGGTGATTCTCCTCCTCTACTCCACTCTGGTGAGAACCCATTGGGAGTACTGCATCCAGCTCTGGAGTCCTCAGCACAGGAAAGACATGGACCTGCTGGAGCGGGTCCAGGGGAGGGCCACAAAAATGATCAGAGGGATGGAACACCTCCCCTGTGAAGAAAGGCTAAGAGAGTTGGGGTTGTTCAGCCTGTAGAAGAGCAGGCTCTGAGGAGACCTTGTTGTGGCCTTTCAATACATAAAAGGGGCTTATAAGAAAGACAGAGAGAGACTTTTTACCAGGGCCTGTAGGGACAGGACAAGGGGCAATGGTTTTAAGCTGAAAGAGGATAGATTTAGATAGGATGGTTGCAGCATCCTCAGATGTTTCAGAGAGTTGAATCTGTATATTCTTAATTCAGTACCTGTCATCTCTGCTTCTAAGAGATGATTGATCTCGAGGTGAGTAATTCATGCTCCCTGGTTTGGAATGGGAAAGTGTGACTGCATTTCACATGTTTGTACATGTCATTAACCAATTAACCACATAAGCCGCACATGATTTCCACAAAATAGCATTCTCATAAGAGACACAAAACTTGGCTTTTCATGTTGTTGCAATGAGTTGAAAGAACTGTTTTTCAGGGTAATGCAGATCATCATCAGTGCCATTTCTAATACAAAAGAAATAGCTAGTTTTCAAAGTAGGCTGGAGGAGGCATATGCACATCAGAAATTTGAAGGTTTTATTTCAACCCCTCTAACTATAAAGCCTGAGTAGCAAAAGATTGCCCATGTTTTTAAGGGCATGGGCTGCAAAAATTATTTTGGTGATGTTATCAGTTACAGGGCTTACTGTTTGTTGATGTATGTTTTTAATGGAGTAGCAAACATTCTTTCAATTTTAGGTCAAGGTGGTCATGCATACCTTAAGGAGTGGCTGTGGTGGGCTGGACTTCTTTCAAGTGAGTATCAAAAATATGTTCAAGTAAGCATGAAAAATATAATCTGCATTATATAATCTAAGTAAATAACTACGCCACAGATGGCAGCAATGGTTACAAAAATGGAGCGAGACGGGGATTCTACAATGTATGGTAATGCTATCTGGTGACTTGATGGGTGCAGCTCTAATGATTTTAACATAACTTCTCTTGCACCAGAAGTTCTTTCATTAATTTAACTGCCCCTTTGAGCAGTGGAACTGGGCAGATGTTGGTCTTCCTGTATCTCTTTGCTAGCATATGCATTCTGGTTTTTGTCTTAGCAGAGAAGTGTTTAGATATACAGGATTCTTTAGAGGGAAGCATATTTTGGGATGATGTCTACTTTCTGAACTTTTTTTTTTTTTTTTGCATTGCTTAAACTCTCCACTTACTGGCTGTGTTCAGGTAACTACGGCTTAATGTATGCCTTGCCCTGTATCCTGCTATTGCAGATTTCTCCGTGCAGAAGTTCATGATTCAACTTGGCAGGCTGAGGAGCTACAACATAGACACCAAAATAAAACACCTTCTAATTTGGCTGAATTAATTTTAATACCTGTTGTAGTCCCCCGGCCTGTTTTTAAAATATAATAGCGGGGGAGGGAGGGAGGTGTTCTGCTAGTACTGTTAGCTGACTGCTATAATGAGAATTTTCCATTGTTCCCTTACTGCTTGTTTGTGTCTTGCACTGATTCACAGGTTTGTTGTGTAAGACAGCCTAACTCCTTTTTTTTAATTATTATTATTATTACTTTGCAGTGGGAGCCGGTGAAGTAGCTAACTTTGCTGCCTATGCTTTTGCACCAGCTACATTAGTGACTCCTTTAGGAGCTCTCAGTGTTCTTGTAAGGTAAGAAACAGTAACAGAAAGCAATGTGATTGCAGAGAGAGAAATAAATATTTATTTAGAGATGTCACTGAAATATGCTGTAATAAATGTGGTTTGTTCTTAACAATAAATAAAGAGTGCTTATAAACATCAGGAGTAACTTGTAAGTTTCTCCAAATGTGAAGTGACTATGCTATAAAAGGGTTCTAGCAATGCATCTACACCTCGATTTGTGAAAAGCTATCATCTTCTGCATTTCAAAAACACGTTGGATACAACAGAGTAGTACTTTCATTCTTAAGGAGAGTTAAGATTTTTGTCTTTTACAAATTATTTTTACAAGTACTTAGATACAGAGGTTTTTGGGAGGCAGCATAAAAAAGGGGTTCTGGGGAGAGAGGCTAAATAGTAACAGTTCTGTGCAGAGCAAGTATCTTGAGATAGGAAATCAACTTTGTAGCTATTTTTAAGGGGCACTTTGCATGTGCAAGTGACCTGTACAGTCAAAGCAACCAGTGAGTTGATGAGCAAATGAATGAGATATTACTAATTCCATGTTTGTTGGTGCATTTTTTTTTTCTTATTAGTGCCATTCTGTCATCCTTCTTTTTAAATGAAAAACTTAATCTACATGGAAAAATAGGGTGTTTACTAAGTATACTGGGATCAACTGTGATGGTAATTCATGCTCCACAAGAGGAGGAAGTAGAAACTTTGAATGAAATGTCTCACAAACTAGGTGATCCAGGTAAGAAAAATGCTGGCTTGATATGTACACAGCCCATCATTTCTTTATTATAGTTTCATTAATGCTGCTCTCAGGTTCCAGGAAGATAGCCCGTGTGTGCTTCACGTTGTCAAAACGAAGTAGAGATTTGAATTCTGTGACATAATTCCATAGGGAGCCAGTGAACTTGTCTGGCCTTGAACAGAGTGTCTTGATGCGAACCACTGAGATGACAGTTTAAACAAACACAGCAGCAGTGTTGGATAAACATGACTTCTATAAATTTTAATTGAAGTGTTTCAGTCTCTAAGTCCAACTTTGAGCTATCCTTAAAATGACAAAGTAGGTGCTGTGGTGTCTGCTGAGAATTGTAATCCTGGAGACAAGCTGCTATGCTTACGTGGAAGATCAGGCACTTTCAAATACCCATCTGCAAAATACTATACATGCGAAGACAATTCCCATTTTAAACAAGAGGAAAGAGCCAGCAGAGATTAAAAAGCTGGTCTTAAGGAATGACCTGATTATTGGAAATCTGCCAATGAATGTAGCAGCCTGCCAAAACGTACCTCCCTAAAAAGCATTCAGACACAAGCCTGTATCCAGCGGCATCTACACCTCAGTGAGTCCATGTGTAAGGCAATTTAGCAATCTAATTCTGTAGTTATCTTGCTGATAGTCTGGTGAAGGTAATACAACATGCCTAAGTTTCTTTGTTTTAAGCTAGCTTACTATAAAATTGTTTTAACTTTGATGTTGGAGGAGTAATGAGAAACATCCTGAACTCTTCAGTTTAAGCTGAGCTGATTGCAGTGTTAGTGAGTGTTTTCTCGGTACCTCTAAGATGCTTTTGATAATGTACATAAATAACAAGTTGTTTTGTTGTTGTTTTGTTTTTTTTTCCCCCAACCACAGGTTTTGTGGTCTTCGCAACTCTTGTTGTCATTGTGTCTTTAATTCTAATATTTGTGGTGGGACCTCGCCACGGACAGACCAACATTCTCGTGTACATAACAATTTGCTCTGTAATTGGAGCATTATCAGTTTCCTGTGTAAAAGGTTTGGGCATCACTATAAAGGAACTTTTTGCAGGAAAACCAGTGCTGAAACATCCCTTGTCTTGGATTCTGCTGCTAAGCCTTATTGTCTGTGTGAGCACGCAGATAAACTATTTAAACAGGGCTCTGGATATATTCAACACTTCGATAGTGACTCCAATATATTATGTAATCTTCACAACATCTGTTTTAACTTGTTCTGCCATCCTTTTCAAGGAATGGCAACACATGGCGGCTGATGACATCATTGGCACCTTCAGTGGCTTCCTGACTATTATTGTGGGGATCTTTTTATTGCATGCCTTCAAAGATGTTAATTTCACCCTAGCAAATTTGCCCCTCTCTTTGCGGAAAGACGATAGAGCAGCAAATGGTACTTTGCTGAGCACGTACGACTGCTTTAATCACGATGAAGACAGTTCTGCCTGTCTAGGTGAAATACAGTCCACTGAGAGTCTCTCAGCCAGGAGAAATGGAAGTCTGTCAGCCTTCTGAAAATACCTACATGTTACTTAAGAAAAGAACAATTCTGTAACTCTGGAAATTCTTTTTCTGCTGTGAAATGTCTGAGCTTGTCTGGAAACTCATGTACTTTTTAACAGTATGTGTAGACAATCGTTAATTTTTAAGTTCGATTGGTTTGGATAAAGAACACTGAAGGGGTTTTTATTTGCCTTATTTTTACTTTAAAAAATACTAAAATGACCTCAGACCACAGTTGGTTTTGTTGCTTAAGTTATGTGTAAATACTTTCATTTCATTCCTCTGTTTTAAGATGTATTGCACTAATGACAATTTTATCAAAAATAAATCGCTTTATTTCTGCATTGGTGGTAAAAAGATTGCAGTGAACCTGAATCCTTTGTACTTGTGCCCTGACTGAACACTGAGTGACTGTAAACATACTAAAACAGGAACTGCAGTAAGTACTCTTGTCCCAGTTTGTAAAAGGGGAAAGGGAAAGCTACAACCAAACAAGACTAATCCTTTGAAAGTACTGCTTAACTAAAGCTGTGTGTGAAACTTGCAGGATTTACATCAAAAAGCCCCAACCTTACTAAATCAGAGTAACTGGCTGGCAGCAACAACAAGGCAGAAGCTTCTGCTCTGCTTGGGTAGGTGAGGTGGGAGTTCCTGCCATGCCAGCTTATGCAGGAGGAAGGATTTGAGCTGTTAATAATAGTAGCCAAAAAAGCTACTCTCCCTTCTGTGGGAGAGGTCAGGTTCTGTCTGTTTGCTAGACCATGCTGCCCTGGCTCTGTAGAGCTGCTCTGTGGTTTTGATGTCACAGCTTGAGCTCGCAGAATTGCATTTTTGTTTTCAGTAACGCAGTTACTGGCTGTGACACTAAGTTTCAAAAAGAAAAGGTGAAAAAAAAAGGGAACATAAAGTCATTGCTTAAAAAGGGGTGGGGAAGGTAGGCGGTAGTTTTTTTAAGTTCACAAAAGCAGAAAATAAAAATTGGTGATATTGTTATAACAACATTCCTACTGTAGATATGAAGCTTAGAAATTATTTGGGACAGAGACAACTAGTTACTGCTGTACTTCATCAGGTTTTGTGCTTACTCTTAAAAGAGTACTTTTTTAAGATCATTACCAGGACACAAAACCAGCTCCCACCTGTGAAACTAACTCTGCTGCCTCCCTCTGGTACATGTCATACATGCAGGAGAGGCCAAGGTGTCAAGCAAGAAACAGGTTCTTTAAATTCTGGTTGAAGAATGGGATTTGAACTTCTACCTAATTTTATGGGACATCATGTCAGCAGCGTGCAGTCACAGAAACACATCCGTCCAACACTTACGCAACAAGGAGCGCAGTAACAGGGAGCAGCAGGGAAGAAGTCAAACTGCCGAGGAGTCCCGCAAGTCCTGGCTGCCATGCTTAGTACCAAAGCACCAGCCTAACCAAAGAGCAGGTTACAATTTCATACGGTGCAGTCTCTTACTTAATGTTTTGGCCTCCAGACCCACTGTTCTTGTTGAGAGAGAATTTAAAATGAAAAAGTTAAGCCTTTTGTGCACCTTGCTTGACTTTTCCTTTTAGGTAGGAGAAGCAGTTTACCAGGTGAAGAGGTTTTAACTCACTTAAAGTCTAATATCCTGCTGAAAATGAAAAAACAGTAAGCTACCTTTAAAAAAGTGAAACAAACATCTCATAGGACTAATGTCTGGATTATGTTAAACCCATACTAACTAAAGGGAAAAGAAAAATAAAAGATCTTAAAATCTGTATTACTCCTAGTGGTTTTAAGATGTTAGAGACCAATTTGCTTGCTGCTGCCAGTTAACCAGTAAGAATTAGAATTTACTCACACCATGATTACTTACTTTAAAATATTTCTTAAACAAAAAAATCAGGCTTTATTAATTAACCATTTCTGGCACCACAGTGCCAAGCCAAAGCCTCAAGTATGTGAGACTTACCCCTAAACCAACGATGATGTCAACAAATTAAGTTGTTCATTTCCTTAATTGAAGCCTGAAGCACAGGGAAACGTTTGGTTGGCTAGAAGTCATCTTTGCAGAGTGCTGTGAAGGACCAAAAAATAACTGTTTCCTAAAGAAAACTGTGTGTTAAGCATCTTGTAAAAGAAATCGTGCAACAAGCTGGCATAACAAAGCGCAAGTGTTTCCCACTTCGTCTTCCCCGCACCGGGCAGCCTTGTGTGCACTCTCACCATAACAGAGACCACTCCAGAGTGGCAGCTCTCGAGCACAATGTCCTGGGAAAACCTGTGGTAGTGGAAATTTGCTTATAATTGTCTGGCAGATCTCTATCTTCTGTTTTGCTGAGGAATTTCAGTTCATTTCTTTTCTTTCCCCAAAATCCAGTGTCCTGCCACACCAGCACCTACACGTTCCTCAGCTCCTGTGTACCTCCTCTCTCAGACAGACTTGATTCCGTTGCTGTGAAACATCTGAAAAGAGCTGAGCAGGGGAAGAGATGGGCTGTAACCTAACCTTGAACTAGTAACAGGGAAGGGAGGAAAACGGGTTCTTAAAGGGATGACGTTCTTGGTTTCACACTAAGGGTTAGAAACATCAACCAAATAACATCTCCAGAAGTCCATATCCTGGGTAAAACGTGCAATTATCCGTCTGTATCTGTTCCAGCCATCTTAACTCACGTTTGTTTTGGGGAAATAGTTTTGGGTTGATCCTAACAACTGACTGACTAGCCAGCACCACTGAAAAGCTCCGTTAGGATCCTGCAGTAAGCAAGCAGGAGTTACTACTTTTGGCTGAACAGGTTGC
Source organism: Fregata magnificens (assembly GCA_013389945.1). Taxonomy (NCBI): domain Eukaryota; kingdom Metazoa; phylum Chordata; class Aves; order Suliformes; family Fregatidae; genus Fregata; species Fregata magnificens. The sequence goes on along the minus strand of WAAD01011256.1, from coordinate 39,282 downwards.
TTGAAAATTCAAGTTCTACAGTTGCAAAGTTTTACAAACAATTTTACTGATGCAGTGTTTGCGTAATACAGTAAGTGTAATTAAACAAATACTTTCCATAAGTAAATCACGATTAACACCATTAGAGCTTATGTACTGGGATAGATTACACCTGATCACTGTATTCAAGATTCTTGTAAACAAGAATTCCTTATCGCTTGTAAACGTGTATTTTGGTACACAGGTATGTATCTCCAACCAAAATATAAATTGTGTTAGAAGCTCTCATTAGGAAAAAGTAAACAGTCCCCATTCTAATCAATCAAACTACTGCCTTTTAAAAAGATCAGAATACTATCAGTCACCTCCATGTTAAATAACTTTGAAACAATCACCTTAATTAGCCTTCATTTCCATAATTACTGATCTCAGAGAATAGTTTTGCAAAGAGGAAAAATAATCAACTGACTAGAAAAATTATTCACAAAGCACCAGTAGAGTTTGTCGGTTGGTTTTTTTTTAATAAAGGCTAATTAAGCAATTAATGCTCTAATACAAACAATTAGTAACTAATTTCTAAAACTTTTTTCTACAGAACCCAGTTTCTTATCCTCCACAGCTATTATTTTGATAGCTTCAGGGGGAAATTACGCCAGTCCAGTCTAAAATGGCCACTTCAGTACAGGAATGCAGAGATTTCAAAAATCTTTTACACTCGCAGGTTTTTAATCAATGTGTATAAAATTTTAGCCTAGAAAAATAAGTGTCAATTGTATACAGTTACTGTGCTTGGAGACTGAAGAGGACAGCGCACCACTCAAATGGCACAGGTATACTGAAAAACGCGGATGGGAGTATTCCTTAAAACTGTTGGTGGGTTTTGTGGGGTGTTTTGGTTTTTAGTTTTTGTTTCTTTTTTTTTTAATTTGTTTTGGGGTTTTTTTGTGGTTTTTTTTTTTTTGTTTTGGTTTTGGTTTTTTTCCCTCTCCTTTCTCATACTTTTAGCCCGAATAGGTGCAAAAAGTATTGTTAGGTCGGATGTCTAGTTGCTGGCAAGGGACTGATGAATGGGTGGCTGGAAGCAGCGCACGTGTTCCACAGGTGTGCTCTCTCCATCGCCGGACTTCAAATACTTGTCCAAAATAGCAATTATTTCATCATTCAGAATCTGGAACTTGCGAATTCTCTCAACCATTTTCTTCAAAGGCTGCAAACATCAAAAAACCAGACACACAGGAATTAGCTTTGGAGATAAAAAGCCTTAAGACACAAAAGCAGGAAATGCTGTTACCTCACCTCTCCCAGCAATGTTACGAATGTTTCCCTTCCACTGCTAATCCAGTGAAAATCCAAGGTGCATGTTGGTTTTTGACAGTGCTGCTTTGTACAAAAAAGGGCAATATACAGCAGCCTTGTCATAATCTGAATGCATGTATATGAGATGGAAAGCATTAAGAAAATCCCACATATTCAGGAAATCAGAATTCTCACTGACCAGTCTTCAAACTCCACTACTAATGCCTTAATCTTTTGTTCCTAAAAACCCTGGTGCCCTCATTTTCAGCATTTCATTCTAAAAAGCGATTGCTATGTCTACACTGCATCCAAGTAGAAACAGCTCTGATTTATTGTTGTCTTTATTACCACAGCGAATACAGAACAGATGTTTTCCACTCACCACATTCTTTATAACCTCGTCTTTGCCATCATGCTTTTGGACTTTCAACAGATGGTAGCAGAAATCCAACACATCAAAGCGACGCTGCTGTCCCAAAAGCACAATGATCATACAGCCAGCCCAGTGCAAGCCGTCTCCAAAGCACTGCCTGAAACAGGAAACACACCACATAAAGCACATTTCAACCTAAATCTTCAGAAACATATCCACAGGAAATGCTCAGTAATCAGCCATTATACTAAACTACATCTACATCATTCTATAAGATGTTAGACATTAATCTAGAAAATACTGCAAAATCTCTAGTAAATTAAGTTCTCTTTCCAGATACCACAAGTGATGCAAATGGATGCTTAACAAAAAAACAGAAGCCCCCCACAATTTTACAGAACGTAGAGTTACTCCAAAAACATTTACTCCCCATTAGACTCCAGCGGCATTACATTTCGTTTTCAAAGGAAACAACACTTTCAAAGAAAAACAAATTGGAAATTCAACACCGCTCTGCTCCTTCAGGCTGCAGGCAAGAAAGGGGGCAAATGTCCTATGCTGTTGCCTCCGTAATTGCTCAGTGAAAAGCACGTTACAGCTCAACCATTTTTCAAAGGAAGGATATTAACATGAGTTAACCAGGAACTGTAGTTCTTGGTTTTGTTAATTTTGATAATTATGTTAACTTCCAAGTGCTCATTCTTGCTTTTAATTCAGAGAAGAAAATACTTGTTAGAAATGCATGCATCAATGTTCAGTTATTTTATTTAAGTTCAGCATCTGTAGGGGTCTGACTACTATCGAAAGACGCGTGCTAGGGCCTGTTTGTCATGGGATCATTCATTATACAGTGGCAATACTTAAAATAGAGGGTTACTTTTGTTAAAGATACAATAATATCTGTTCACGGATTATGAGCCCCTCCCAGTGATTGCAGCACTTTCCCTTGCTTTCGCACTATGCTCTTATGGACAGGCAAACAAATGCCTCCATTCTAGGCCCCCCTGCCAGTTGCAGGGAGGACAAGCACAGTACTGTTGCCTGCAGGTGGACCGCTGGCAGCTGGCCGTACGTACTCCACAGTGAACTCATGCGTTCCCACGGGGATGCAGTAGACGAACTGCATTGCGCTCCAGAGGCGATGGAATTCCACGCACTCATCCACGTGCATCACCCCATTGCTGGGCAGGGGCCCGCGCCAGATGGGATCGTCCAGGAAGGAGCGGATCCTCGTCAGGATAACCTCAAACATGGACAGGCCACAGCAGAGGCGTTCTTTGGTCAGCAAGTCCCCTTCCCTTGCGATTGCTATTTGCTGAGGTGGAGAGAAAGAAAGTGCAAAATCCTGGTAAAAGCCACTTGACCACAAGACTTTATTTAAAAAAAAAATTACAACAACACGTTTTTCAGTTTCACTTGGTTTATTCTAGGAGATAGGTTTCCTGACTTTAAGTGAGGTCAGAGGCCACTAACCTGGGGTTCGGTTCAGTGAAAAAAACATTCAGAGAAAATTGTAAAAGCCTTTTCAAGCAGACAGGCTTGAAAGTAAGTAACGCTAACTGCAGTAATGCTAATCCTGGACTAGTCCCAGGGAAGTTTAAAGAATTCTTCGCCCAAATGGAGACAGACAGCAAAACCAAAGAGTTCAGTGCTCTGCTCCTAGTATGGGCAGTAGCTCCTGCCTGCGCTCTTCTGCATGCCTCCCTCAGCTGCTGCTGTTAGAGTGGGAAAGCTCCAAAGACAGCACAAACAAGCTCAGACAAAACCCATGAATGGCAATGCCGCTTAGGGCTTGTCCCGGCTTGTGCCATCACAGAGCTCTCTCCTACAGTGCAACAGCACCTACCGAGCTGCAGCACATATGACGATAACCGCAGTCTGAAGTCTGCTTCAGAGCACTCCGCTCTTAGTTTCTACTATTCACATCTCAATCGCTTGTAAACTGCTAATGTTAGCAGGGAATTAATGTGCCCCTCACACTGAGAGAAAGGAAGACAGTGCTGAAGCTGCAAAGGCAGTTCAAGAATGTTCTCCTTGGTTGTTGTGTTTCCAGGAAAGCTCAACCCAGCTCATTTTCCAAGAGTTTGTAATCATCTGGCTGAGAGAGGAATAAATTGTTTTAAAATATGTATATCCATGCACAAGAACACTCATTGCTTTTGGTGAAATTGGCACTAGGACCTCCCAGGCTCACCCTTATACTGAGAGGGTATCACATAGCAACATACATACAAATTAGCATTTTCCCCAAAACATGTCAATTCCACCCCAGTTTCAAATGTTTTAAACTTCTGAGTTTTAACAGCTTTACCAACTCCATGGATCTGAAAAAAAACTCCTGTTGTGTGAACAAGCTGGATGTGCAGGCTGAAGGTCTGACACAGCTATCAGCACATGTGAAAGGACAGGCTTTCTAGTGCTCAGAAATTTCTTGAATTGCCTCTGACACAAATGAGAGAGATTACCTGGGGTGTTCCTAGTCTTTCAATGAGAGGAACCAAATGCAGTGGAGCATATTTTGATTCTAGCCTCTTCATTTTAGCATCGAGTCTTTCACCCTCTGAAAGAAAAAAAAGAAAGAAAAAAAAAAAGAGAGCACTGATTGATTTAATTGGTAACTGACTTAATTTTATAAATTGAAATTAAGCATGAAAATTCTTATTTTTACACAATCTTTATTCAGTGCAGTAGAAAACTGGGTAAGTTATTGTTATAGGTCTAAATAGTTGTTTAATCTTCAATGTGCTTTTAGAAAAATACATATTTATATTTTAAAACATTGCTTTGTATGTGCAAACAAAAATAAACCAAAGATTTGTAGTAGAATACATTTAATTATTATGCCACTGCTGCTAACTTATTTGACTCCCACTTGTACTAAGCCACTAAATTGTCCTTGTCATACCTAAAATGCTTGACTCTAGAAGGTGGAGTATAATGAGGGTGGAATTATGCATATAACAAGGCTTAAAAAAGCAGTTGGCACTCCCTCATCACTAGCAAGTAGGAAATGTTCTCCAGCAAATGGGAAAATACTGTTTACAATGGTCTGGTTAGTTTTATGCAGAGATGCAAGTAGCTATGGTGAGTCTGGAAATATTCTCCCAAGATTTTTAGCTGACGGGATTTCTCTGAGCAGAACAGATCAGCTGCTTTGGCAGCAAGAAACAGAAAGGAAAGGAGACAGAGGAGCAACACAGAAAGAGAAGCGTGAGGGGAAAAAGCAGCTCACTTTCCGATGATGAAGGATGAGGAAAGCAGACATCAGAGGAAGCAATCCTACAAACATTCACCACTGCATGCCCAGTTCAGTAAAAAGGCATGTGAAAAGTCTACTGGGACCAGGGACCACTTGTATTTACTTACTCTGCTGACAGACTTTCTATACCCTGTATGATCAAGCCTACCCCATTTAACTGACAATCACATAAGCTAAACAGCACCTATGGAAAAGCCTCTCACCATATCCACATAGAGGGGTAATACTGCCCTGGGTATCTATCTCACTTTTCGCTGTCACGGCAGTCCTCCTCTTCCTCTTGTAATTTGCACTGAGCCTCAGTAAGAAGCACATATTTTTCAGCCAGGCAAACAGGCCTGAATCTGTTACCTCTGTCCTGTAATTAACAGCAGTGTAAAGGATGGCTGGGGACAGTCACCGAAACCACAGCAGCAGGCAAGACAAGTGGAAGGCAAGACATTACCCAAGGAAGGTGTTTTCACTTAGCTGATACCTTTGACGTGAACTCTGGGCAGGATATTTTGGAACGGTGCCGCGTGCAACAGGTCACACACTTCCTCTAGCGACTGGAACAAAAAGGAAATGAGAGGCATTTAGGACCGAAGAATCCCCAAACCACACCAGATCCCCAAAATGGGCTTCCAAAAGCATGCTGTCACAGAAACACCAGAGGACAGCCAGCCTCTGCCGCCATCGCACGGCGCCGCTCCGAGCCCTTGCTCTCCTCACGGGATCGCTCCCAAAGACAATTTGATTTTACCGGGTTACCTTGGATTTCCAAATAAACTCCAGCAGCTCCCTCCCACCTTCAGCTGGCAGTTTGTAAAGGACAGGGTATTTATTAAAAAGACTAATGCAGAATGAGTAATTTCGGTGTGAAAGCGGCAGACGGCTCCTCTGCAGATGAACAGAGGGGTGAAGAAGATGACTCGCCGCTTGGTTATTTTTACCAACACTATTCCCACAACCCGTTATCGTGGTGGGAGCGTCTCCCTGCTAGGCAGGCTGAGACACACGACAGCAGCGGTGAACCACCTCTCAGGAAGTATTTTACATCTTTAGGGACAGGGCAAAGGAAGACAGATATCTCCTGGTTCTTGGCCGCTATATGTACATGCAGAGAAAATGCAGAGATGACCAGAAGCAGACGCATGACTTTGTTAAGCCCCTCTCCTCATTTTTGGAGCAGAGGCCCTGCTCATTTGAAGTCCCTCAGCATTAGTATTAGAAGAGATGTTCATCAGCCATACCGTTGGCAAGGCCAGGGTACCGGGGCTCACGTACCTTTCCCAGATCTAATTCCTTGATGTCAACACCATGAAAATGCATGTGCTAGGCAGCCAAGATTAACAAGACCCACCCACTAGCAGAAATGCACTACAGACCTACATTTTGTACCAGGGTAAAGTCTCGTTTAGTTATGATAGATGACCACAATGGAAAAATACTGAAGTATGTGATAGGACATCGGGGCACCACTAAGGGCAAAAAACAAGAGGAGGGGCAGTGAACAGGGGTGTATTACTAGGAAGTGTTACCAAGGTGGCATCCCAGAGAAGGTACCTCCAGCACTGGTGTCACTTTGGTACACCATCAAGCAGTGAGGGCCCTCGCCTGCCTGGTCTTTCATGACGTACCCTGTTAGCCTGAATCCAAAGTAATCCAATTTCTCATTTTGTTTCAGCTATCCCATTACTGAGTACAGGTTCACTGCTTGTCACCTGGCCCTCCAATTACTCTCCACCACATGGGAAGGATCCTCTAACACCATGAACAGTACTCTGAGGAACAGCATGTCTTTGTTACCTTACCTAACATCAACAGCTTTAATACACCCTAGAGAAGGAGTCTTAGGCAAGGATTTATATTTGTGCAACAGCAGGCCCCTAGCCAGCTTGCTGAGGAAATGATGTAGCTGGTTTGCCATCAGCAAAGATCTCTACGTGATGGGCAGCCCAGCCTCAGCGGCTGTGTGTACTTGCACAGCGTGGGCAGAGCACCCCGTACACACAGGCAGGGGAGAGACTCCCCACCCAAGTCTGGAACGCACAATGGAGGTAAAGACCGGGAAGACAGCACACCTGTTGCTTTTCTGGCCCATAAGCAATGCCCACCTTTCCCTCTGTAACCACCCAAGAGCATGAAGACAAAGAGGCTGGGCCCTCTTCAAGAGGGAGGTCTTAAAGACGCAGGCGCAGGCTGTCCCCGTTTGCCGTAAGACGAACCGGCGGGGAAGACGACCGGCCTGGCTGAACAGGGAGCTTTTGCTGGGGCTCAGGGAAAAAAAGGAGAGTCTATCACACTTGGAAGAAGGGGCAGGCTACTAAAGAAGATTACAGGGAGCTTGTTAGGTCGTGCAGAGAGGAAATCAGGAAGGCAAAAGCCCAGCTAGAGCTCAATCTGGCCACTGCTGTAAGAGATAATAAAAAATGTTTTTTCAAATACATTAACAGCAAAAAGAGAGCCAGGGAGAATCTCCCTCCTCTGGTGGATGCGGGGGGAACATTGTCACCAAGGATGACGAAAAGGCTGAGGCACTTAATGCCTTCTTTGCCTCAGTCTTTAATAGTCAGACCAGTTATCCTCAGGGTATTCAGCCCCCTGAGGTGGAAGACAGGGACCGAGAGCAGAATAAACCCCCCACAGTCCAGGAGGAAGCAGTCAGCGACCTGCTGCGCCACCTGGAC
>WAAD01011256.1:8652-29787 GCA_013389945.1 Fregata magnificens | reverse complement strand
GCTGGTGAAGGGACTAGAAAACAAGTCTTATGAGGAGCGGCTGAGAGAACTGGGGTTGTTTAGTCTGGAGAAGAGGAGGCTGAGGGGAGACCTTATCACTCTCTACAACTACCTGAAGGGAGGTTGTAGGGAAGCGGGTGCTGGACTCTTCTCCCACGAAACTAGCGATAGGACGAGAGGAAATGGCTTCAAGTTGCGTCAGGGGAGGTTTAGATTGGACATTAGGAAGAATTTCTTTACTGAAAGAGTGGTTAGGCATTGGAACAGGCTGCCCAGAGAGGTGGTGGAGTCGTCTACCCTGGAGGCGTTCAAAAAAGGTGTAGACGTGGCACTCCAGGGTCTAGTTTAGGAGTCATGGTGGTGTTAGTTGATGGTTGGACTTGATGATCTTAGAGGTCTTTTCCAACCCAATGATTCTATGATTCTATGATTCTATGAAAATAGTACCAGAGGCACAACTCATTGACATAAAGAGAGTAGCCACCCTGTGACTGACTGCAGGAATGCTATATTTGATCATAATTTATGATGAAAGTCATAATATTTAATCCTCAGGTACCGTACGCGAGGCAATGTCTCTCACCCAGCAAAGTCAGGCATCCCTGCTATCTCGCAGACATGAAAGCCCCTGCAAGACTGTAAGAGATCAGAGCAAGGAACTGTTTCTACCCATCTGCTCATTATCAATAGCAAACTTGCAGATTTCATCCTTGTTATTTATGACGTTAGTAACAAAATTTGAGAGTACATTTTGAGAGACAGATGGGTTTTCAACTAGCACAGCAGGCACCTACCAGACTCTGTTCAATGAGGAGGCAAAACAGGACGGCATTTCCCACTTCCCGCAAATTCTGGAAGCAGACAGTCTTCAGTTCTGCATATTCAACAATGTCCTTCAACTGATGATGAAAAAACTCCAAGATACCTGAAATCAAGAGAGAAGCAAAAAAATTAAATCTCAGGAGCCAGAACAAAACCTAGTGATGATCACACAGGCACACTTGTTACCTTGGGAAAGCAGACAAAAGATTCTGGTCATGTGAATAAGAGTCATGCGGATCAGGACTAATTTTTCTTTCTGCCTCAAAAGCACTCTGATTTTCTAACCAATTTGCCTATTCAAAGCTTGCACTAAATGTGCATAAATATACTGTATCAGAGCACAACTAACCAAGGGTGCAGGTTTATAGTTCTCTCTCCATGTATCAGCACATGAGATTTTTTTATCTCTAGACGTGCAGCCTAGAGGAAACTGAAGGGAGCAGTATTTAAATACATTAAATATCAGATGCTATGAAGTGTTAAGCCAGTGGTGTGCTGACCTTTTCAACTGGATAAATCATGCAAAATAGAATGCCTAGCTTCTCAGTCCTAGAAAAGTGAGCCAGTGTAAGAGGTAAGAAAATAATTTCCAGGGGCAGAGAGAGAGATTAGGGCTCTCATCTGCTATTAGTCCTGTTCCAGCCTCTATCCCCAACCTGCTGCATCACCCGACACATTCGGTTCACAGCTGTTATTTTCAAGGATGACAGAGCCAACAAGGAGCAGAGTGCTAAAGATACAGGGAACAGGGGTGGTGTCAGGCTACAACTCTGACAGTGCCACAGACAGCCAGAGGTGATCCGCAACCTCACAAAACAATTAAATACAGAAATCACAAGTCAAGCTCTGCTGGCAAGGGTACATCAGATCCTCCTGACAAGCACAGTCAGAACATTGTTTCTGTCAAAGTTTTGCCAAAAGCTGTTAAAAAACAGCTAAATTATGATTTAAAAAAATTACATAATTTACATAAACATATGTCTTTTCCACCAAACCTCTCCCAAACAACGGTGATGCTTAACGCGCTGGTGGATTTCCAGCTCCTTCCCCCCAGCCGCAGAAAGGTTGCACAGTCCCTTAGCTAGAGACAAGCCCAGGAGACCCGATCTGGTCAGCACCGCGGAGGTTAAAGGGATGTGCAAGATGCATGAGGAAGAGCAGAGAACTGCAGTAGGTCAGACAGCTCTCCGGTATATCACAAGTTAATTTTTACCAGCATTTTTCCATCTGTCTGCACAAGCCTGGCCCTTTTAAAAAGCCACCAAAAACCTCGACTGATTACAGAAGAAAACACATCGTGCAAAGCTTTCCAACTGTGTGCTACATACTGCAGTTTATTTCCATTACACTGAATTAAGTCACACAGTTAAATCTCCACCCAATCACATCTAAAGCAATTGAGAGGAAACAAGGAAAGAGAGCACAGATGCCCCCACTACTTTCCCATGTGGTCCTTGGGTGCAGCTGATGAACACTTCCCATGCAGGAGATTAGACTTCGGTATTTACCCAGCAAGGCGATGGCTGAGAGGGCAGCATGCAAAACATAAAATACAGCCTGGAACATATCTGTGCCAAGGAAATCCCTCAAATTCAGCAGAGGAACTTGAAAACGTACAGCGAAGGAAGGACTATACAGCTAACCCACACACTTCTACAGAAAGCCTCACATCATTAAAATTAGAAACACAAAACATCAGTAAAGTGCAGGGCAAGGGGATGCAGGGCTGGCTCTGTTACATCTCAAAGAACTGTTTGTCAATAGAAAATTTGCAGTAAATGAGTGTTCCCACATACGTTCAGTGAAGATAAATTTCAGACCTAACTTGAGCACTTTAGTGACTCAATAGAAAAGCAGAACTGAAAAACTAATGGAGATAGGTCAGATGTAATGAGTGCTTGCTGAGCTTGATTTATTCAAAGGAAAACACATTTAAATGTAGCTAAAAAGCAAAGAAGTCGTACCAGTGCATCACCAACTCCCCCCTTCCCGTAACATGGGGACCATGCAATGAAAAAGCTCTGCAAAAGACTGTTGGTGTACATTCAATGCTGTGGTATAAAGGTCAATTGCAATTCCCAGGCGTTTGAGCAGCAGTAAGCACTTGTGTGTGTTGTTTAAACACACCTGCCCACCATGGCAGTGAGATGCTGCAGTGCTGAATACCGGAATTCCTATTTTAAAGATGAGGTTGAAAAGGTGGATTGATATGGCAGAACATTTTTCACAAAAAAATTTTGATGCTAGGAAAAAAAAAGCAGAGTGAGGGCATTGGAGCAAGCTTTACCACAAGTCTACAGTGTGTTTTAGTTACATGCCCTAGTATTTCCTTTGTGTTTTTCTCTGTTGATGAAAGGGCTTCCACACCTAGCAAGAAAGGTCTTCTAAGGATCAACTGCTAGAAGTCAAGTCAAATACCTTCCTCATACCAAGACTGGATGCCCTTCTGGGAGCAAAAGTCCATTGCGTCATCCTGGACTTAGGCCCATGCCACAGAGGAAATCAAACTAGAATATCTACCAACGCTTCTGGTCTTAGTATCCGTGGCACGTACACAGAGACTGATGGTGAACCAACATAAGGGCTAGAAGACTCCCTGAAACCCAGTGACTAACTGTAGACTTCTCCACATAGTTACCATGGCAAGAAAGCACTACCCGAGCAAGTAGGATATTGATGACAAGGACAGACATGGGGATGTTTTTCCCTTTATCTTGTATGGCAAGTCGGGAGCAATTTGGTGAGAAACAGAAGCTGAGCAGAGCAGCAAGGACAATTGTCCTACCACAACATAGAAACAACCATTGGTCAATGAAGGAGATTGAAAGGGGAGGTGGGGGAGGCCAGACTCTCTCAATCCCCCACCCAGCCCGTGGATGTTGTGGGGAGTTTCAGAAAAGAGGCTGATGCCCGGAACAATGTCAAGAAAATGTTATCAATGTCATATGGGAAGCTCTGAAGTGAAATCCTGAGAACAACCCACGTCACCTGCAGCAAATATAAAGGAGCAGGATGGCACAGAGAGAAACCAGGAGCAACACAGAGGACTATGACCGGCAACAAGGAGCTAATACTGAAGGTGCGACTGAAACCAAAGCAAGACAGTAAGTCCACCCAAAAGCAGCAGGATAGCAGAAGTCAAAGAAGCTTGAGGTTCATACCATAAAAATTACATATTGCCTTTTATAGTCACTCCAAGTTACAGAGTTCCTCTCAAAGTCCATAACAAAGATCCTTATTTCTTCAACCAAAGCCCCAGTCTCCATATACAGATATATAAATACGCACACCCACACACATGCATTCATGAACAGATTGTGTCATTATTTTGAAAATCTGACACCCAGTGTTTAGCATGCAGTTATTCCAAATGCCACTATCAACAGTGCACTGCTTCCCCTTAGATGAAGGGCTCAATTTACTGGCAAAACAGATGAAAGTTTACAGAGCTACACAGGTATTTTTGATGGAACAGAAATTACACCGAAAGCACGATCTGCTCCCCAGTGGAGTCCTGTGGCAGAAACACATCATCATGTTTTCATTAATGTTTGACAATGGCATTCCCGATTACACCTCCTTATACTGTACAGTACACAGAACTGTACTTTTATGAAAGACTATGCATGCATACTGAAGCCCTGGAAAAAGAACAAGTGTCTTAGGAAAGTTAATTTCACTTAACTGCATGCAACCTTCCTCTTTCTCCTGATTTTATTTGTGGGTGCAATTCGTAAGTTACTGAATTAGTTATAGATACATAGCATTTTCCAAGGCAAATGAATCAAGGCTTTTTGATCCTTCTCTCCAAGAAAGCAATTTTAACTAAACCTCTGTATTCCTGCAAGTGGGATGAGGTTAGATGTCATAATAATCAATCTTAAAATCCTAGTTTCTGATTTACACAGATCTCAACAAAAGCAAAGGCTGTTGATGCAAAATAGATCCAGTAAAGTATAGAAGATTAGTAAAGGATTAGGTTCCACCTCTGCTTCCAAAATCCTATCTCAACAGCACTCAAACAACAGATGCCAAGTTTCAGCTAATTAATTTAGGAAGTCAGACCAAATCAACACATGCAATGCAGAGCTGGTTGGATTTCTTCACTTTAGTCACCTTTCATTTTCTATAAAACAATCTCAGTCATACCTACAGACAAATCAGACATGTTCTAGAGCTTGTAACAATTCTGGTACCTAAAAGATTAGGACAAACATTGGCTGTTAATTCTAGGACTGAATTGCTGACTAACAACAAACTAGATCTTGAACATAATTCTTCGTCTATTTGTGTTACGGATTATTTTCTGCGAAGTACTGACTTCGCTATTGTCAAGTAAAGTCTGCTAACCTGCAACAGCAAAACTGCTCCCAAGAAACTGGGTGCTATAATGACCTTTAGTTTATGTTCACTTTCACACAGACCTTCAAATGGTAGCTACAAATACTTCTTTGGCTCACAAGAGACATCATTAACTCTGCATATCAGCAGTCATGCAATTCCTTTCAACAGAAATGTTTGTAAGGTTTAAGCATATACATGTATCTGGGAATTATGATCATTGAGCCTGTGCACTGTGTTTATTTTGCTAGAAAGAAATATCCTATTGTTCTGCATATCTAATCAGTCCTTACTGCCCTTTCACAATCACCTAGGTGATTTGAGTTGCCCCCAAATTCTTTCAAATAATCTGTGATTCCCTCCCAAATCTTTCTCCAATGGACAGGTTCCAGAAAAAAACGTATGAATAAATTCCCTTCATATTCTTCCCCACGAAGACTCAAGCCATCTCGCCCCCACCGAGAATTAGCTTATTCTCCTACTCATCCAAGTTTGACCAAAAACCTGGGATAATGGGAAGCATTACTAGCCCTTCTGCTGTGCCCCAAGCGATGCTTCCCCAGCAGCCTCTAGCCACTACTGCCCTCCACCCCACTTCCTGGCCCAGGCTAGCTCCAGTTCCTATTAGACCCTGACCTGAAATATTCTGGAAAAAGGAGGTGTGGAAGACTGTTTTCTGCCAGGTTGCTGTGCTGAAGCAGCTCAGAAGGTGTTGCCAGCAGCACAATCAGCCCAGGGAGAGACAGGAACACAGCAGCTGGCAGCATGGGGCACTGAGAGGCTTCCCCAAACTGCCATGCGAACACATGGGATTTCAAGAGATCATGGCCTGGTGTAATGAGTGTTTTGCCCTGCACAAGCTTTGGGTGTTTTGTTTCTTTGAATGTTTTTGGGGGTTTTTTTGTTTTGTTTTGGGGTTTTTTTTTTGGGGGGGGGGTGGTGGTGGTGGTGTTTGTTTGTTTGGTTTTTTAAGAAGAAACATGGAAATGCTATACTTAGGAAAAAATACATAATTAGGCTACTTTCTCACCAAGTCTATATCTTGCTAAGCTCATTGATTTTTTTTTTTTAAACTTTCTTTTGGAGGGGTGATATACCAGTGACAAAAATCTAAGCCTCATCTCACAGCAGAGCTGACAAACTACTTTCCTTACCGTGTCCAATGACGCTTCAGAGTGGCAGGACATGAAATACTCATTTATTAAAAGCAGGAATGCCGTATTCAAACAGTAGAAAAATAGCAGAAGAAAATGCTACCTCCAAGATGGAATTTCAAGTTTAAACTCTTATAGGCCGATATTCCTTTAAGAGCTTTAGCGACTTTAAAAGGTCCCTTTAAAAATCCTTATGCTTAATGTATTTTTAGACAAATATTTTTATGACTACAAGATGAGCAAGTTCCCCACTGCTTTAGACTGTTCCTATGGAAACAAAGCCATTGGCAAACAGGAGTCCTGAACAACTCTGATGTCACTGTCTGTACCCTGCTCCTTGTAGCAGGAATAAATCACCGTTTAGAAATCCACAAGTCTAGAGGGCTGATTATGTAGGGCTCAAGGAATTGCAATCAATACAGTCCAAACAAAGCTCTCCAATTGAAAAGTCTGAAGTGCATGAAACAGCTGGAGGCTTACTTGCTGAGCATACTTAAATCACTTTGCATATGGAGAATGGACTCAGGAAATAAATTCTGAATTGATAAATGCATGTTACATCAAGACAGACGAGAATCTACATATTTAATCTGTAGATCAGAATCACAGTGTTGGTCTGTATGTGTAGGTAGTGCCAATTATAAAGAAATGATTTGTTATGAAAGAATAGAAGTAGCATACAGACATGCTCCATAACACTCAGACTTACTACTACAACTACTAACTTCTGCAGGAAGCTTTCAGAGGCAGAGGAGAGAACAGACAACAGTTGGCATGTGTTAGCTTGCATTTTCTGCGGCGAACCAAGTAACCAAGGTGTGGCAAAGACTGCTACAGAGGAGAATTCAGCACAGAAAGGAGAGGACAGGGATTCAAATCAAGCACTGTTTGAGCCTGCCCTTCTACAGTCTGGCAGTTCCTCTCAAGACGCCGGATGAGGACTAAAATCTACAGCACGTTCCCATCGCAGAGAACATTTTCCTTTATCAGTCAGAGCTGCTCCAACAGCAGATAGCTCCACGATGGAGAGGCATTAGAGAGCGCAATGCGATTCTTCAGTGATGTGAGAGAGGGCCCCGAGCTTCCACACACATTTTCTGTCTAGTGTCTTCAAAAGGAAAGGGAGAGGGCGGCGTGACAGTGCTATAAAGGCTGTCTCTGCCATTTCTTGGAGGAGACTCTCCGGCATGTTATTAAGTGTCCACTGCTAGAAATAGTTCAGAACAGGAAAAATACACGTGTCAAGACAAAACGTGTTAGGAACAGAGGCAGTGAAGGAGCACAGAATCAGGTTGGTTGTTTAGATCCAGTCCAAATCTAGTTGCTGTGATCTTCCATCGTAACACCAAGAGTCACTCTGATCCCTCTGTACAGTAGGTATCTAAACATACAGGATTTCTTTTGCAAGAGTAAATATGAGGTCAAAGCAGTCTGTGATCTCTACAAAACAGGAAAGTGATGAAGGATTTTAAAATGTTTTAATCAATCCAGTGAAGGCTACCACTGCACAAGTAAAGTTTTGCCTTGCCTATAGGATAGATTGCCTTTTAACCTCAAGAGAAAGTTTCTGCTTAAGTTCCTGAGCATCTCCTGCCAAATACTTACTCCTTACAGGTTAGGATTTCTGGCAAGAGACTATGAGCTTCCTAATGTCACTTGCAACATTGCAGACCCTGGTGATGCATAATCTATATAATCTATATTTGAGAATACCTACTGCTTGTGTGGTCAGACCTTAATGAGTGGCTAAAAACCTCAGATAGATTATTTTTATACTGCTAACGACCATGATTCATCCATTTCTACACCGCAGGGAGAAAAACAGGAAGGAAACACTTAGTAAGTCCTCGACTTCGTTTAACATTGGTAATGAGCGTCAAGCAAGCTGTGGGAAGCATTAAAAAACCAACCTCATTCCAGCTGGAGTGGCATTTAATAAACCTAAGCGACTCTGGAAAAATAAAGATATACTCAGGAGGTGGGTGGCAAATGAAAGGATTAATCTGTNACTAATTAGCCAATTATTTCTCCATAGTGGCAAGCAGCTTTCAAAGTCATTTCTTCTGCAACTGTCACACCTCCTGTTAAGTGCCTAAGATGCACCCCACACAAGCCTCAGACATAGCTATTCTGGCCGGACCAGTTTACCTCTCAGCAGTAGCACTCCTTTTATCTTACATTTGATAAGGGCAAAGGAAGAGGGAATAGAGGCTTTTCCAGAGAATCAGGGTTATCTAAATTAGACATTTAAACAGAACAAGTATGAGAGGCTAACCTGCAGAGGGAAAAGCTCAACATGCTTATGAGAAAGTCTAGAAACTATTGTGAACATCCCAGCTCAAGATCAATCATGTCATAAGGCTGTCTATATACAGACTGTCATCCTTCTATTTGCCCTAAGCATAGAAGTCTTAAAACTTTAAGTACTTTCAGAAAGCCCAGCATTCAATGATTCTTGTTATGACAAAAAAAAAAAAAAAAGACTAAGTGCTGATTATTGGGAGAGAAGAGGGAGGGAAAGAGAGAGGTACACATGATCCAGAAGACAGTGATTAGTATCATCTTATTAAGGCTACTATGGTAACACCAAATATGAACTAACCTGGAGAACCATACTCATGTCTTGGTAACCTACAGATCTTAGGCATCACTTCCATTAGGGTCTTGACATACTGAAGAATTGTCCCTTGCAACTAAGAGAAAAGAGATGTGTTTAAACATGTCAGTGTTATTGAACTAAGAAACTTTACAACAAATTGCATTCAAACTACACATGACTTGAACAAGCTCTAAAAATCTTGCATTTAATTCTGTCAGTCATCATCTTCAAAAAGGCAACTTTTTCAAATGAATACAGTTGTACTTTCCTTCATATGGCATTAGCCACCTTTTGCTACAGGAAGAGAGGCACAACAGCTAAGGCCAGGGAGGTGAAAAAGAGGAAATCATGTTCTTCTCTTGCAGACTGTCTCTATTTTCTAACCAACTTTTAGATTTTTGGTAAAAAAACTTGCATTTGAATGCTTTCAAAAGCAACAACAGAAAAATCCTTAGCATTAGGTACATCTGTAACAGCTGAAAACTGGCTATTCCAGAGATACCAGTTAACACACAGTCCCAGCCCACAGTCAGTCTGCCTTCCTCCCACTAGACACCTAACTCATGCCTGTCTCCCTACACCTGAGCATCTGCATCAGGCATCAGCAGGATACCTCCCCTCAGGCCTTTTAACCTCCTTTATAAATGTCCAAGCATTCAATGCTACCTTTAATGAATTGAGACGATTTACCACTTAAATAAATAATTTTAAAATCCCCTCAAAACCAACAAACCAACACTTGACCCCAAACCATGAAAAATATTTGTGTTTTCCTCCTTTCCTGAAGATTAGACCATAGTACCCCTGCAAGCAGGCTCCAGCCTTTCTAGAACGTCAAAAACATACTTAGAACATTGTGGGAATTACTGTAAACAAACTGCCCAATGTGTCAAGTGTCTGAAGTGAGACTATGAAAACTACAGCTATTCCCCTGCATAGCTGAATTATTTTGGCAGAATGTTCCGTACAGGCAACAGAGGCGGAGAGGAAAAGACCATTTCTTCGGCTTAAACTTAACTGCAATGCATTATGACTGTATACATAGATACTAACAATACAGCAAACAGCCAGCCCCTCAACCTCCTCCTAGTTACAGAAAAGGCCCTTTCCAATACAAGATACCCAGGCTGTATGGATACCTTCTTCAACATCTGGTCTGAGCACTCTTCTAAATAGGCTTGATGCTATCCGTTGCTAGATCAAGCACAGAGATTAAACCTTCCCTGTTATTAAGGTGTCATCTGTCAATGATGTTATTAATGAAAGACCTGAAGTGAGGCATGGCAGAAAGCACACTCCAGCTGTTCTCAAAAAATATCAAGAAAGTGAATTTACAGTACAATCTTTAAGTCGAAATCAACTAATTTGAAACATTCATACTTTTCCAGAGTTTACCCAGGACCTAACAGCATATGTCTCCACAAATTAAATTCATCTCCAATGCAGAATCCAAGGTTTTCAAAACACTGCTCAGGCTACCAAGGCACATCACCTATTGCTTTCACAAGACATTGAGTACTCTCAAACACAGCTTATACTCAACTTCAATGGAACTAACATTTAAATTAGTTTTATCTCAGATCTTCCTTTCACTTTGTTTTTCTTGAGACATTTCCTATCAGAAGCCATTTGGAATAGCAGAAAATGAAAGACAATTGGCATACCAGGCTCTTGACAACTTTCAGCAACTCCTCCATCACCACAGCAATACCCTGATACCCAAGAAGTCTACAGATGACTTTAAAGTGAGGGGGACCAACAAAATTCCTGTAGTTGCTGTAGATGCTGGAATATGCCAGATTCAACGCCTAAAATGAGAGAACAGATATGATTAATGAGAATTTCAGCTGACTGCATCTTTATAATAATCTCATTTAAACAGCATTTTAAAGCATATTAAAAATAAAATAATAACTTTGTATCTCTCTCTCGCTCCAGGAAGCTAAATACAAAGCTTCCCTTTTGTAAGGCAGGAACTCCAACCAAAATGTCTGTATTAGGAAGAAAAACGTGTAAACACTTTTTTTTTCCACCAGGCATCTTCCACTTACCATTTATAAAGACATGAACATTTCCTCTTTCATATTTTTCTATTTACACAGGTATAAAAACGCTAAGAGTAGTCAATGCCAATGTTCAGATCCCTGAATTCAAAGCACAGCTTCTATTCATATATCATCCACTTTATGTACAAAACATTTTGAAAGAAGTTACTTCAATTTTCAGTTCATAATAGGCGTTTTAAGTCTCTGAGGACTCCACTACAAAAAAACCCAGCCTTCTGCAGTTACTGCTCTCTGCAACTAATTAATAAGGATCTCTCTTTTTCAAATCCCTTAGCTGTACACAAGATCAAAGCAAATCTAAGTCTGGGATGTAACCTCATGGAAATTCTTCCAGAGTTATATAAATAGGATCAGGTGCTCTGCCATATCAACGACTATTTCTTCAAAGCAAACACAACTGTACAGGCTGATGCTGCGTAGGGATTTAAGAACTGTTTGCTGAAGCCACGGATCAAAGGGGAGTTGGCTAACTTAACATCCTCCACTTCTGTAAGTGGGTTGTTCTCCTAATAGCCTGAAATTTAATTTTAAAAGGGAATCTTGTCAACCTTTCTTGCAGAAGGTTCTGTTGTGTTTCCTTTTCTGCAGTTTTCATTCTCTCTAATACATACATGAAAGACAGCATAGCATTAGACTTTCAACTCCACACACATCAGCTGTTACAGAAAATTTTCCTTCACCAGTATCCAAGAACACTGACCTTCCCTCCAATGCGGATCCTGCCCCAATTATCCATGCAAGTCAACACCAGATACTGTAATACATGGCATTGCGCAAAGATACTACTAGGAATTCAAGTCATGAAAGTCTACCAAGCTCTTGGAGGATTTTAGTCTCATAAAAGAAAATGATTTACCAATCATGTTTAGAAGAGATCAGGATAGAAGATACACATTTTTATTTATGTTGTAAATCTCTATATAAACACCAGTTTCCAACATGTTTTGAACTGTGGACTTAGAAATTTTAAAATTGGATTCTAGACTGACATATAGTGAATGCAAATTTGGCAACAAGCTAACACTTCTTGGCCACCTTTTGTGGATGCCCTAGATGTACTTCACAAACCCTCATGGGTCAAAAATTGTTGCATTATGAAAGAAATACATGAAAGCATAGGCTCAGAAGAGACCATCTAGGTCACAACAAGAGAGAACGAGAGATCCAAAACCAACTTTCTGAATCAGACAACTCCTGACCTAACTGAGAAACTTTGCATATGTTATTAAAACACACACGCATAGAAAATTACATAAATCTCATCATGCTTCAACCACCACAGAAAGTTATAACCAGCAATTTATTTCTGCAATGTGAAAATTCAAGAAGTTGCCAGTACTGAAATTTACTTAGAGGTTTAGTTATATTTCTTACGTGCCTGAACTTCTGTCCCCATCTGTGTGAAGAAACTATACAGCAAGACAGCCTGACCTGCAGAAGGTGGGTTTGGGGGTTTTTTGTTTTTCTTATCTTGAGGGTCGTGGTGAACAAGAAGCTGACCACGAGCCAGCAGTATGTTCTCACGGCAAAGGCAGCCAACAGCCAGGGGGCTGCATCAGGCAGAGCACTGCCAGCAGGTCAAGGGAGGTGATCCGTCCCCTCTACTCAGCATGGGTGAGACGCACCTGGAGTACTGAGTACAGTGATGGGCTCCCCAGTACAAGAGAGACATGGAGAGATGTATGGCAGAGTCTAGCAGTGGGCCTCAAAGATGATTAAGGGACTGAAGCATCTTTCCTATGAGGAAAGGCTGAGAGAGCTGGGACTGTTCAGCCTGGAGAAGAGAAGGCTCTGGGGAGATCACATCCACATGCATAAGTAACTGATAGGGAAGATAGACCCAACTCTGCTCAGCAGTGCCCAGTGACAGGACAAGGGGCAACAGGCACAAACAGCAAGTGTCATTTAAAGATCAGAAAAAAAATTCACTACTGTGAGGGTGGTCGAACAGAGAGGCTGTAGAGTCTCTGTCCTCAGAGATGTTTGAGACACAACCTGACGTGTCCCTGAGCAACCTGCTGCAGGGCACCCTGCTCTGGAGGGTCCCCTGGCCTCAGCTGTCCGTCAGTCTGGGAAGCTCTGTTCTAAGGACCGTGGGCTTGTGTTGATTTTATTGAGGAGGGCTGTTTCCAAATACTCAGCCATCTTTTCTGTGAACGCAAACTAAAATAGACACTTGGCTAATAATTAGACTCCTAATACACAACACAGTCCCGCTATTAAATCGGAGCTGGCTAAAAGGCTAAACACCAAACACACTCCAGCAGGTGGACAGCCTAAAGCTGCATCCCTCTAGTACAACTTGTGCATTTGCCTAGTGCTTTGCTTACAGAAAAGGGGTCTGGGGCATCAATGCGGGGAAAAAACTGTTAAAACCCTAAGAAAATATGTGCAGATGAATGTCCTGATACATTAAGCATTTATACAGTTGTCCCTAAAAGGTGAGATTTCATCTTTTGCTTTTGAAGTTTCCAATAAGGTAGGTCTCCACAACAAATGTGTCCAAACTATTTTGGCTATAGCGCGAGGAGAATTTTACTCCAGTAGGTTAAAGCATTTTACTGCTGTGAGGTTAAGGGGAGGGAACTCCTCCTCACACAGCAGAAATTTGTCATAGAAAAGCAAGCCCTAAAAACATGATTTTAGTATTTAAAAACCCACCAATATAAGAAGCCAGCCAATCTAGAAATACATCTTTCTTTAATGTAACCCTCATAGGGAAGTACCTAAAATGGTCCACCTGTAAACGCTGGATTAGTGGAGCTTTATAAACTGTGGCAAGGGATTTAGAAAACACCATCACACACCACCGCCGCTTCCCTCCCATTATGCACAAAAGCATAAAATGCGTAGGGAAGATGTCACTAACAAAGTTGGGGGGGAGGAAGGGAAGGAAAGAGAGAGGGAGCTCTGTGGTTTTTTTAAGCTATGCTTGCTCCCTCCCCTACTTANGGGGGGGGGGGGGGGGAGTTGCTAGTTGCTGATGTCATCAAAGTGCTAACATTAATCACTCACAGCATCACTGGTACAGGCAGAAGAGCATATAACAGGGATGTTCAGGCAGTACACTGTCCAAGGGGAGGCAAGCAAGAGAGGGTGGAAAAGACATTATTTTTTTCTCCTGTATGTTCTTTGAAAAGCAAGGCAACAGCATGTTTAGACAAGATGTGCTCTTGCATGAATTTAAGTGGAAGAGACAAAGAAACCATGCCACCAGCAGCACTGGAGAAAAAAACTGAAAGCACCAAGCAATGAGAATTCAGTCCAGGGAATCTGAGGGGAAGAAAAAGCAAACTGGCAAGTAGAGATCAGGCAGGAAATAACTCATGTGAAAGAGTATACAGAAAATGTAGTGCTTATGTCATTTTCGCAGCAGCATCACCGTAAGAAAATTCTCTTCTGAGATTTCCGTCAGGAAGTGACAGTAAGTACTGACTTTATAATATATAAAACGTCAAATGGGTTTTCCAAACATTTACATGCCAGTAATTATATGTCTTCTAATAAGTGATGTCTTGTAATAGTAAAAACCCCAGTATTATTGTTTAATTAAAATCCAAACATTCAACTTACAAAATGCTGTGAGGAGGAAACTATTGTTCCTAGACTGTGTTAGGAAGTGTTCTATAAAAATAAATTACAATTCTAAGTAATTGGGATCTACCAGCTAAAGAGAAGACAAATGAGCAAGTAAAAGCTCTGATTTTACTAATGCACCCAATTTTAATATCTGCAGAAGTTGAGTAGATGCCAAAACGTGTCTAATAAGTTTATTTGATAGAAAGCTCAATTCCTTTATATTGTTGCTGTATGAAAAAGGGTGCACTTACCAAACAATTAGAAAGGCAGCATCTACCCAGATAGGTCATATCTAAATTTTTACTTTGTAATCAAAATGAACATATATCTTTTTCTTCCCACTTCCCAGTAAGTATAATCCAAAAGCCTCGAGCAATGATTTTCATACGTAAACAGTCACAGAATTCTTACTATTAATGTAATGTAACGTAACAATCAAGATCCCAGTAAAATAATATATTTTTCTAGCCTCTTTTCTAGTATAAAATATGATAAAAGTATTACAGAATAATTTCAGAATATGTTACGAGCAAATGTTATGAGCTTTCTTAATCAGGAAAATTTTCAATAGTAAATTGTTATTTAGCCAGGAGACTTAACATCCAAAACCTGTTCATTAAAAAAAAGTAATTTTTATAACAAAATCATAAACAATGAAATACAGTGTTGCTGTCATAGGAATTTATGTTCATAAAAAAAGCAAGAAACTTTCACAGTGGAAGAAACTTTGACACAAGTGCCACTAGAAACTGAGTATTAAACTACAAGAGAATCAGATTAAATTGCCGAGGTAGGCTCTTTTGAAAAAGTTACCCTCACAACTGTAAAATAAAAAAGCCCCACCCCATGAACGAAAATATCCACTGGCTTATTAAGGTTTGTTTTGTTATAAAATAACAATTTTAATTAAAAGCAGCCAACTTTTTGTCCTGAAAGGAAGATATTCTTTAATAGAAGCATTTAGAAAACTGCAGAAAATAGATGTTTTCCTTACACTATTTACAGTGGTAACACAAACTCAGAATCTCAAAATATTGGCAGGTTTTCTAATGTTAATTTTATTATCAGGAGGAGTATTAGTTCAGGGCAGACAGACTACGGAATTACATACAATCACATAGCATGGAAAAGAGTATTAGTTATGTTTTTAAAAAACACTGTCTATCCAAAGGGTATGCTATAGGTGAAAGCTGTGCTTCACCAAGTAAGCCTAGCTTGAGAAAGCTTTTCCAAGAGGCTGGCATCAAGACTAAATATTGTGATACTGATGCCACCAATGTACAATCACCACAGCTGCTGCTCTACCAGTGGCTACACCAGCAAAAAACGGAGAGTATCGGCAAGTAAGAAACTAATGTAAACTGATATTGGAGACGAAATAATATCTGGTGATGTTTCCATGCACTGTTTTGTTTTTCAATTGACTGTGACGGGCAAAAATCAAGACTCGTGGATGGCCAGAGGAATTCATCCCTCAAGATCCACTCCTGCTGCCCCTCACTTGCCACTTAACGTAAGAAAATTCACTGCTCACAAAAGCAAGCTTTGAGATTACAGAAAACACCAAATAAGTAAAATACGCAAGATTCTCATACTACAGAGAAAAGCAAATGCTGCATTTCTTTCCTTTCAAAAACAAACAAATCCAAACCCCACTTATCAACATACTCATTAGGCAAGTATTTTGTGTGACAGGTAAAGAGTTAATTAGTTGGATAGTCAATCTGTCAGTCTTTAGTTTAATACCAAACCAGACAGCGGTTCAATTCAGTTTAGATTTCAATGACTTTTTTTAATGAGAAGTTATGTTAAATATTAAGCTTTTTTCCCTATTAGAAATGTTTGTTCTATTAAAAAGAATACTCCAGCATTGCTCCAAAGGAGAGAGGCATTATTAATGCATCTGTTTAAACTTCTGATCGTTTGTTTTTCCCTGTGGGAGGGGTATATATTTCAGAAGTACAAAGCATATTCACCTCTCCCCCTCATAGTCTTGAAGAGGTTTTGTTTCCCTTAATGTTACCTAACCACAAATTCTTTAAGACAAAAATATCCAGTGACCTTATTCTAGGGACTGTCCCAAATACGTAGGCAGTGTGTATATCAAAGTTGACATAGAGGCAAATTTTGAACAGGATGCCGAGGGCCAGCATCCCCTTGTTCCCCGTTGCAAGTGCAGAGTCATCTGAAAAACACCTGTGAATGGAAGTGGTTCCCCAGTTGCAAATTCTGCAAAACACACCGGCTCACGGAGACAAGATACAACTGATCGCCTGGACAGGCAGCAGCTCCGTTTGAATTTTTATAAGCACGTATCTAGCCTTTCACTTGGGAAAAAAGTACACAGTTTAAAGTTTCCAAACTTTATGAGCTGCCAACTCTCACTTTGATGCAGTAGTACCTACAGTAAGAGCATAGTTTCCTAATAAACTCCTTTCCTAAATTACAGAGCACTACAACTAAGATCCACACGACATCTCTAGTCCTGCAACTTCTCAGTTACCTCCCTGGGAAACGAACATCTCCCCTTTCCACAGCGAGATCGGCATCGGGAGAGGAAAAAACCTACCTAAGCCACATCCCGATGGGAATAACTGTCCAAAACATCACAGGAAACACGGCAATGGTAGTTTGGCCAAAAATGGCCAGTTGTGCCGACAGCTTTTACAGTGTCATGTACCACTCTAACTGGAACGGCATGCTATCGAGTTACTCGAGAAAGAGCTTTCAGAAAGAAGAGAGAGTGCCTGCCAGTCGCTCCTCCTTTGTTGTTGAAAACCTAACTCCACTGACAACATACATTGTGTGCGTGACCTGCCAGTCTGCAAACCCCTCCAGTGACCAGTGCAGAGTTTTTAACACGCTGGAACGAGACCTAGCATCCGCAAGCAACACTAAGAAAGAGGTGGCGCTGGGCATCTGGCTCATCAGCAGCGTCCTGCTCCTCATCATCGCTGCAATCCTCCTCTATGGCTGCCTGCACCTCTTGTGCCGCAGGAGACGTGAGCGTTTGCGAGGGCGAAACGGGACCTCCGAACAAGACCGTGGGAAGGCATGGACCAAAAGCACGGCACGCGCCTCGGAGGAGCTCGGCAGGCAGAGCCAACTGATGCAGGACGCCGAGGAAAAGCATCCAGGTGGCATTCAGCTGGCCACAATCATAGAGAATCCCTCAGCATGCAAGGAGACCATCATGCTGACTTCCAAAAGCTGGGAACGAGTGCCAATGACAAGTGCCAGTGCTATAAATTAGAAACCTTTTGTCAGGGAGGAGATTTTTACTACATACGACATCCCAACTGCTTCAAACACAGTGTGCTTTGTCACCGTTCACAACAGGGAGCTCCGACTGCTCACCGCAGCGCTCCCGGGTGTACCTCTGGTGTCACGTCCCTTTCCAACAGCCCGTACGCAGTCAGAGGTACTCAGAGGCAAAGGCTCACATTCCCAAGAAGTGAGCACTTCAGCCACACTCCGTTATTTAAAAATGAAGCATGTAGCAAATAATTGGTTTACATTTTGAGGGGATTTTTTGGTTGCTTTTCTTTAGTCTAAAACAGCAAACAAATATAAAAATGAATCAAAAGTGACTGAGAGGCTTTTTTTTTTTCACTAGCATAAATTAAAACTGAGTAGAAGCTTTCAGATGGCAACCCACACTGTTATGCTACAGGCATCTGGAATGTACACCCCGAGTGCAGTGGTTTGCCAGTGTGAGTTTTACCCCCACAAACCCGACTGCTTCTCAAACTACACGCTACAAACTACTACACTCAGACTACGCCCTTTGCTGACCACGGTGCTCTCCAGAGCTCCCATCCGAATGAGGTCAGTCTCAGCACGTAGGCTAAACTCACCAGGATTTTAATGGTATCCTTTCATCTGTCTTTGAAATTCCCCTTGGTCTAAAAGCATATGCAAGTTAGAGACTCTGTAAGGACACTTCTAATGAAACTAAGGGAATATCCTGAGTTATCATATTTTGCACTTTTCTGCTCCGACCACAATCTACCTTCTGCTCCATGGGTGAGTGACTCCCTGTAGAGGAAATGGAGTTCAGAGAAGCAACTCCTGACCCTTCCTTCTCTCTTTCCCTTTCAGTTTTAATGATAAAACTCATTCACCGGCTGCAAAGTTCTATGGAACTGCACAGTACAGTTTGTGTAATGAAGGGGCAAGGAAGTAAAAACATACAAAAATAAAACGTGTTTTGGCAACAAGCAAATCTGCTGATCATCTCACTCTGCCTTGAGCTTCATGGCAAAGTGCCAAGAAAGGCCCTTCGGACAGAAATCTGTTCACCCTCACAACATGATGCGTCTTGTCTGGCTTACGTGTATAAATCACCCTGATTTAAATCTCTTAAGTGCATTTGTGTTCCATAAAAACATAATAAATCTTAGTATTGCTGTATAGTATGGTATGTCTAAAAAACAAAGATACACTGTGACTGCAGGCATTTTAAACTGCTATTGATACAAATGTACGTGTAAAGTCAGCTCTTCTTGACACACTTCAGTTGTACCAGTAAAGGCTGGAGAACTGCTAGCTGGGCAGCTGCCATCCCTTTCCACCACACCCTGGAAGCAGAGGTGGTGTACAATTTTGGCAAGAGAGCGCCCACCGAATATTGCACAGCAGGCAGTGGGTCTTTTCAGCTACCATATTTTGACAACATTTCCCACAGCTTGTGAAAGACGTCAGCTCTCATATTGCTAGGAAGACATGAGCTGGCATAAGTTTGGTGCGTCGTCTTTACTTTTTTCTACTAGGATAGGTATGACACACAGAAACGTGTGCTGAATGGGGGCAAGTATTACTTTTAGAAAACACTGCACAAGGCATCTTTATTGTGTTAAGTTAGCAATAACATGTTCTCCACCCCCTACAGAGCATTTCCTCCAGCTGACACATGTTTTTCTTTGTCTTACACACCAGTCTTAAATAAACTGTGAAGATGACAACAGTTTTACTGCTATTTCAAATGAAGGCATTTCATGAAACAGACACTGAAAAACTCTCTTCAGAGCATGAAGCCAACACTACATGTTTACTGCTGGAAAGGGGCAGCTGGGTAGCAGGGACAGAAAAAAAAATGCTTTAAAATGATCTCATAATCAAGTTAGCAGTAACACTTCTCTGACTAGGACTTCATCAAAG
Organism: Fregata magnificens; assembly: GCA_013389945.1. Taxonomy (NCBI): domain Eukaryota; kingdom Metazoa; phylum Chordata; class Aves; order Suliformes; family Fregatidae; genus Fregata; species Fregata magnificens. The sequence continues at coordinate 10,066 of WAAD01011256.1, read as the reverse complement.
AGAGAAAAGATGATTTTAATGTTAAAGGGATGGAGCCAAGAGACATATATTCTCATCTCTGCCAACATCTTGGGCCCTTGAAAACATGTTTACTTCTCCGCACCTCTGTTTCCTTTATGTGGGTTTTAAGGCAGTCCAATACCTATATTTAAATGCATTTGTGTTATACACACATATATATACCATACTGAGAACAAGGAGCAGTTCAGTCTTAAAGCAATTTTGAGGCAATTCAGCTACTGAATTTTGTTATTTATACAAAAACACATACATACAAAAAGACACATGTATGTATCAGATTGAGAGGCAAGGAGCTACCATGGAAGTGCTCCCAGGAATGGGATTTACCTCATCTAAATATAAAACCATTCCACCCAAGGAGTTTACTGTGCACTACTTAGGTAAACATTTATATCACCTCATGAGCAATGGACCATCTCACACCCGCTGCAAATGAGCAATGCATAAGGAGTGTCACCTGACTTCTGCACTAGTTTTGAAGAACTCATGTCATCACACACTCACAGAGCTACACGATTCTTTGTCTCTCGCTCAGAAAGTTTTATTATAGATTCATTCAGGTTCATTCTGGCAATTCTGTATTTTGGTAGTTCACTGTCCAGTTTTAACACTGATCTAGTAAGGGGCAAACATTCTAAGTGATTACTAAACTGATAACAAGATGCAACATAGTGCAAACTGATGTTAATTTGTGCAATGTTGTATAAGCCAGAAAGGAAGCTCTTAAATTCTGGTCTACACAACCTCTATAAAACTAGATACTTCATTAACGTGCAAAGTTAGTTTCAAATCCCCAGAAGAGACTCTTTCCTATATGTACATTATTAAGTATTTTATGCATCCAGCCCATGTTGCCAAATTTCAATCTGCTAACATTCATTTCATTAATCCTACACACACTTCACCTGAGTAAAGGGATTTCAATGACCATGCTCAATGAGCTTTTAAAATACTCCAGCTCACTTGAAAGGCTGATGAGCTTTTGCAGGTTGGCCCCTTCCCACCTGACAGCTCTGCTCCCATGTCAGCCTGTTGTATCTTTGGGTTTCCATTTTGTTAATTGGATGAAGATATCGCTCAGAAAACTTTATATGCAACACAGAATGTGGACACAACTGTCTATGCTAAGCATCACTGTACATTAGTATCGACCAAATGCTTTGATCCATTCAGAAATATCTGAGAATATGTGAACACTTTGAGACTAAAACTAAAAATTTATTGAATTACTCTTAAGCAAGCACATTGCTTGTGCAAAGCTTCTGCACAGAAAGTGTTTAGCCATTACAGTCCAATACTTGCATGTATGAGTTTACATATGCACAAGAAACCACAATGCTCATCTTGACCTAAACACACACCATGGATTGCTGAAAAAAAAAAAAAAAAACCC
>WAAD01011255.1:136362-177188 GCA_013389945.1 Fregata magnificens | reverse complement strand
AAAGTTGGTCATACTATGCACAGCTATCACAGTAATTATCTGTGTGATAAAGAAGTAATTTTTCTCTATTACAGTCTTAGCTGCTAAACTCTTAACGGTTGAATTTAACTATGCTGAACAAAATCTGTCAAGGCAATCCACTTTTCTTTAAAACATTTAAGGCAATATGGAAGGCTCTTTTTTAATATACAATAGTGATGTAAATAATTAACTAGAAGTCAGGTAACACTAAGAAAAAATGAGTGAAAAAATAAGACCATTACATTAGTCACTGAAAAGAGAAAGGCCAGATTCAAATTTGATTTGTGTTTGTTAGACTAGCTACGGCAAAACAACAAGAAAAATGTAAATAAAGTTCTACCTGATTAAGTTAAATTTCAAATAGAATGTAACCAGGGAGTATATTAGGACTGAAAAGCAGAATACTAATCTCTAAAATTAGAAAATTGATCAACTGGTGTATGCATCAGAGAGATTCATCAAAGCCTTGCAACAGCCTATCTCCATTTACTGTTTAGATACAGCTAATCTACATCATTAAATTGACCATTCAGTAACTGAAAATCTGCCATGTAGGTCCCGACTTTTCATAGAGGCTTCTAAATATGTATTCGGTAACTACAAAGTACTGAATATATTTTCAGTCTTTTTATACTAAGATTTACAACTAATGACCTTAAGCAATGTCATGCATGTAAAACAAAATTATGAGACCACCCTGGTTTGAGCAGAATTAAGGTATAGAATCATACTTCATTCTCATTCAAATTTAGTGGGATAGAACAAAAAAAAAAAAAAATCCATAGTAATATAGCTAAACCTATTTCATAGTTTTACTTTGTAAAACATGCCTCTTCACTTGTATTTTGCTATTACAGGCTCAATATAAGTAGACAATTATCTAAGCTTAATGCCAAGAATGATAATGCATTGAGCACACGCAAAATCCTTGTGCAACATCAACTACAGCCCACAGGGATGAAACATTTATCAGTTGCTCCTTAGAGCACTAGTGGTTTGAAAATTTGGCTGCCCATGCCGACATTTAGTGAAATCATAGTTTTAGCTTCATTCAGAACCCAACACAGTAAAGCCTGATACCAGGATGACTCTGCTGGCAGTCTGCCTCCCCGTACCCACATGCACTGCAGGCTACTTTCTGTCCCACTACTTTCCATGAAAGAAGTCCTTTTACTTAACTGCAGTAGTTGGCACAGTGCCCCTTTCATGGACCAAACTAACCGTCATCTTGGATGTAACAAATTAGTACATTCTCAGAATAATAATAAGTATGGACATGAAAACACTATTGTTTTTACTTGGAAATGAAGTAACTACATTTTAGCCGGGTGACTTTTTCAGTTCAGCACCACAGGCAAAAATAAATCTTATAAAAAGAATAGACAATTACAGGAGAGATGAAACACAGGCTTTTGCTGTGGGTTCAGAAGTAAAAGAGCCGCTTCTCATACTGCCTGAAGAATATACTGTAAAATAAAATTTTGAATATCAAACAATTTGTTCCTTTGAAACAGAATTGCTGTAGGGTTTTGCTACTTGATCTACAACTGATAGAGATTTTTTTCCTGTAAAGTACAGAAATGCTTAAGTAAGATCTATTAACATTACAATGAAATATTTTACAAAATACATTGAAAACATTAAATATAGAGTAATGCAAGAACTAGACTCAAGCTAAGCATGGAAGTATGATTGTGCATTTTCCAACTGTAAGACACAGACTTAGGTAATGTGAAATATATCTTTAACTACAAATAGATATTTCTAAAGCATTGCATCCTTGCCATTTTATCTGGGCACTGTGATTATAGTAAAAATACATTTTTTCCTCAAGCTCTGCACATTTAATCGCACATCAGACCTTTTAAAAACAGTATCACGGAACACATTTTATAATGCCATTTTGAACTGATAAAAGTAAATTCACATCATTGTTCTTGGCATGCTAGCACAGACGTCCTAGGCCAAGTTTTCTGAAAAGTACAGATAATTAAAACTTTCCTGTATCATAGTCCACTACAGTAACAGCTTTCTTGCCAAACTATGATATGGAACATTAATAGGGATTTGAATAACAAGTGCATCCCTTACTGTGTAACTCCTTAGCAGCAGATAAGACTAAATTAGTGTGAAGTGCTGACAAGTATGAAAGATTAAAACAAATATTTCTTGTAAATATGCTAAATAGACTTCCATTTTATGCCATGTTCAGTCTGTGAAGCAAAAAATCCAATATATGTCACATATATTTAAAGAATACTGAGTTTGAGACAGTTTAAATAATTCAAGGTATTTTATGTAAAAATGTAACAATTTTACTCAACTTTCTGGTTCAAATGACTCCAAGAATATCTCATTATAAATGGAGACAGTCCTGAAAAAGCAATCAAGCATGACTAAAAAGATCACTCTTTTACACAAAAAATAGCCTTCTTATTTTACCCTTTGTTGGAAAGACATTTGGCCAGCCACAGGGGAAATACATAATCTACTTTTATATTCAAATAATATATTTCAAAATTCTACGCATACAAGGACCTTAAAACAATTCTGGGTGGAATATATAAGACATGGGTTTATGTGATCCTAATAACTGAATTGCTGACGTGTTCTGACAATTACTTGGGGGGCTTTGTTTGTTTGTTTCTGTTACTCTAAAGCATGTGTATGCACGTATCTTGTCTAACCAATAGACAAGTATTTTATCTATTGGTTATTTGTAGTGTGACTTTGAAGGAAAATACCAATGGAAAGACGTTGCAATAAAATATGTAGGGAGATCCTGGCTAGAAAAATAGAAGTATTACGTATGAGGAGTATGGACGTTTTCATGGGGATGTTGATTATTACAGCTAGCTTAATTCTGAAGTTCAATTCTGATCAAAGAAGCATTCTACCACAAGTGTCGCATATGAAAAGTACATCTTTTTATTTAAAATATACAAACCTCACTGTTAGTGCATCCTTATATTTTTTATGTTCACATAAGATCTTCAATAAAGAGTATTGCTGGTGATTTGCTTTCAGAATCTGAAGGACTAATGAAACAACATCTTAATTCTTAAGGAAACTAATACGTCAGCGGGTCTGGAGGAGAATTGCTTTTGAAGGCAATACTGCCAGGGTAAGAGTCAGGGAGGAGAGATGCAATTGATGTTTTTCACTTTACTTTAAACAAGATGACTGTTATTCAGTTTCTCAATACCCAGGATTATGAAGATCAGAGTACTATACAGCCCAGAAGAGGAAAAGCTTAGAGCAATTATAGTTCCCTTCCAAGTACTGTAGCACTCACCGTTGGTTTTCAACAAATAAGCAGTCTACACACATCTTTCTTGCTTCATAACCGCATGAGGTTCCTGCTCCTAAAACTCACAAATATAAAAAAGGAACAGGAAATTCAATTAATATAACATCACCATTTTCAGCCCTGAATTTTATCACTCATGAAGAGTTAAAGTTTTCTCGTATTAGCTGAATACGTTCCCCACTTATGCCTTTGCCGAGAAATAGAGAAGTTACAGTATCAGGGCAAAGGACTGAGGAGTGAAATGTCAGTGTGACTTGCACATTCATAGCTTCCTCTGGGCCATTTCAGCTTATACAGCAGAGCAGGATGAATATTTGTGCTAACTACACATTTTAGTACAAAGAACCCAATTCAGAGGAAAAAAAAACCCTCATACCATTTATGGCGACTGTGCACTTTACAAAACACAATTATAAATGGTTTATTCATTCATAGGGAAGAGCCTCTGTAACTGTTGTGCAAGCAACCTGCCCCTCGCCGGGTTTGAGGTGCCTGATCCAAAGCCCAGTGAGGGCAAGGAAGGAACTTGCATTGACTTCAGCTCTCGGGCTCCAGTCTCCTTCACAAAAGTTTCACATTTAAAAACCAAGAAGCGTGTGACCAAGCTGGAACGCATGATGTAGAGTTGTACGTAAAAACCGTTACTGAGGTTTAAGCACCCGAGCTAAAGTTGCATATGACAGCATTGTCTGGATTTACAGGTCAGCACGAAGATAAGTTGATTGGGAAGTATTCTTAGACATTTTGCAATTGAGTAGTACTTTTAAAATAGCAGCTACTGGCTTACGAAGATAACAGCTTTGTATGGATCATGCTTATACATACAAAGGGCCATATTTATTGTTTATTCTTTCTCTACTCATGTATCCGACAAGCACTAAAAATTTCTCACACGCACTCCTAAAAAAGCAAACCGATATAGCTGTACGTCCACAGCAGTTAATAGCACAGGCAGCTAATTAATTATGTACTTATGTGTGCAACTAGCTACTTATGCAAATTATACAAGCAGTTGAGCGCATACTAGGTGCACACAAATACTTGATTGCCCGATGCGCTTAAAGTCTTACCCAAAGTAAAAAATGTCGTATCTAACAATTGCTTTGAGCTTACGTATCCTCAGGACCTATAGATCCGATTACACCTCTCACACGTGAATGACGCGCCTATAAGCCGTATTCATGACAACTTTTACAGTATTCCAGACACACAATATTGAAGAAACAAGTTTTCCTACAAATCCAGCAAAACTGTTTTTTATTATAATCAAAGGAAAACTATTCTGACATTTTATGTCTTAAGTACCGTTTGAAGATTTAAGATGCGTACCAGGCAAAAAGATATGAGGGAAAAGAGAATTAAAATGTATTTCTTCTATTATGTAACACCGTGGCTCTTTCTCCTTGCCACTATGTCACTCATACATCAGAAGTGCTAAACAACTAATACAAAGGTGCTGTGTGAAACCCTGCACAAGTTTTCTCCAGTTATGCCACCACCGTTTCAAAGGGTTAACGGGAAGAGCTGCTCGTTGGGCCCTCTCCTGGCTGCAGCTCCACGGCAGCTTCCAACCAAGGGCAAGGGCGGCAAAAAACAGCACCTGCCCCCTCTTTGCTGAGCACCCCTATTTTAAATGTACTCACAAGAACACGAAACCAAATTATTTTCAGGCCAAATATTAGGAACTTCAAGGTTTCAAAAGGAATGTATTAAAATAAAGATAACTGGAACTTTTCATTGAAAGACCTACAAAAGTTTGAAAAATTCAAAAGGACAGTTTTCGCTTGAATCGTATTACTAGTTAGATTCAATGCCAGATGCATCGTTAAGTCTGTCCTAACTCTACCTCATACCTACAAAAGAAAAGAAAAAAGCTTCCTTTATTAGTAATAAAACCAGGGTTCGGAAGCATGATCTAAGGTGGACATCTAAGCGTCCCTAGATGGTAGCGTAATTCTAATATCATATGTAATTTGGGGGGTAATGGCTTAAGGCCAGTTAGAATTACATTGTACTTTTTTGTGATGATTGTAGGCTTGATATTTCAGATATGATAGTTGCATATGAATATGTCAACTTTACATGCATAGCCTGTGTTTCAATCTTTATCCTTTAAATAGATGAGGTAAATCTAAATCAAAGACAGAATACTTTATGACCACTTTGAGCATGAATATCTTATCTCTTATCAAATAGATAACAAGAACTTGAAAGCTCACCAGGAAGTCAGAAACTAGGTAAGTATTCCCTTACTACCAGGAAGGGAATACCCAGTATCCAGAATCTGAGACAGAAGGAAGCTGCAGGATTCAGGACAAGAAAAGAAGAACATGTAAAGTAGAATCACAAGAGGCTGTGAGAAAAGGAAGGAGAGTTCTGTACACCTTGGTATGGAATTTAGGAATTAATATCTTATTTTTTTCCCTGAGATCCCCAAAAGCTGACCCAGTTCAACCTGTGTTATCCAAAGGACCCGAGTTCAACCTCGTGTGTTTGATCCAAATTATTTAATTTGCAACTCCGACTATAATTTTATTCTGAGATTTTTTCCTAGTACTCAAGTCTAGATCTAAAGGTAGAGCAATCTTGCTGTTTGGTTTTAGCGATAAGGAATACGTGCATACCTTCACATTTGACATCAGGTGTAATTGCTACAGTGTCCGAGCACCTTGTCTGCATGGGTAGTATTAGAAAATGTTTAGTTTTGAACCTTCCTGATGACCAAAATTTGTCTTCCCTTCACCCCAAGAAGTGCCAGGGAAACAAGTACTAGCCCCCCTCAAGAGTAGGGGGAAAACCCCCCATCTTTCCATACCAAAAGAGAGATTGCCTCAGTTCCAGCTGCCCAGAAGCATAAAGTGTCCAGAACCGCAGCCTTATAAAGAAAGTATCAATAAAAACTCCTTGTAAAAAACCACCTAAAGCTGCTTGACTGATGCACCCATTGCAAAAATATAATTTCTGTAATGCTATACTTGGCATATTGAAGGATGGCCACTATCTCACGGGTCTTGACCATTCACAATTAACAGGAACCAGATATACAAAACTCAGCTAATCAAGATCCACTTTTTTTTCTACAGCAGGACAAGAAATAAGGCTGAAGAGGATACAGTTGCTTCAGGATAAAACATTTTAAGTTTTACGAATAATGATATTTTTGATGTTTTATGATAAGACAATTTTTTTGCCAACTTGAACGGAAGAACTTCTCCTTCACCCAGTGACCTCATGTCTCAACATTTTTTTCATATTTTCATGTCAATCTAGGCAAGGAACAGCAATGAACATATCCCTTTGACAGAAACCCTATCACACCTGCTAAGTCTCACGGGCTCTGAACTCATTGATTTGTCCCCACTTAACACTCCATGTTACAGACGGGGGTCTACATATAGTGATGGAGTGAGTGAAGGATCCTCTCCTGCTTCAGCATCCCAGGTGCTAGAGTTGATCCTGCTAACCATCAGTCTGGCATATGGGATGCCTGAGCAGGCGAAAAGCCCTGGTGCTGCACAGCAGCAGAGGGATATCGGCTTCCCAGTAGAGACCTTTTCCCCAGGAAGCCACCTGAGAGTGCGGCTCCCTGGATGTGCCTGCACACCGCAGCTGTGCATGGCAAGGAGACCCAGCAAGCCCAGTCTGTGGCACTGTGCACACCCATTACATGATAGGACATACCCTTGTCCGGCAGTCAAACACCCAGACGTGACCTGTCGCATGATTCACGTGTGAACTCCCATATGTACTGAGACAGGAAAAGGTTGAGATATTTGCTGCAAAGTTTAGATCCGATAACTTTATTTCTACTCTAGATTAAAATCTGCATCAGGCAACTAAAGGTAGATATTAGAGATAACTTCTCCAGAAAAAGCATTAAACAATAACGAAATTAAGTGATAAGGTTAAAGGAAATGAAATATATAAAGTATGGAAATGTACACTTCACATATACAAACTTAGCACCACTTGCCACTGTGTTTTTTATTACAGCAGCTTTATCTGGGCAATTCTTGACTCATCTGGTATCAGTGGGGCTTTTTCCTTATTGTTCTTATATTTCCTTTAATATCAGTAATGCTGGACAGAACTGAAATAAAGATGACTCACATGCAGCTCTAACGCTGCCCGCTGTGTCTTTACAGGCAGGTCCTTGCCTCCACGCCCAGTTCCAGCAGTCTTAAGGACTTTGATTTACAATTAACTTTGCCCAGTCCCCAGGAAATTCTTCCTTGTCGCCTTGAAGGCGTCACTGAATACTGCGTGCTCCTCCCTGCCACCTTACAGCCTCTGTGCGAGCTGCATGCTTTCTGTTCTACAACGGTCATCTTTGCTGTCCCCTCCTGCAAACTTTGGTATCTCCTACTCCTTGAGCAGGGCCTGTAGCTCCCGCGTTGCCCCCCATCCCTCCCACCTGACCCCATCCTCTGAAGGCACACCACAAAATTACAAAGAGAAGCAAAGCTTTCAACACTCACTGTCACGTTCATACTTCAATTCATTCAACAGAAAAAGCAATCTACTACAGAAAAAAAAAAAATCTACTAAATGTTTTAAATTAATATTTTTTTCAACATACTTGGATCTTCCACCTTAAGAAAATTTTATTTTTTTAAAAACAGTATGGCCACATTTAATTCTGAAAAAGCATTAAATATCCAAGCTGATATACAACTTTTGTTACAACCACTAAATGAAAAATAACTGATTTGCTCTGCTGTATTCCAAACCATAATACCAACTGATTGAGGTATGGGAAAAGAAGGAAATTGTAAAAAACACAACAAAAAATACACAAGTACTATTTTTTTTTTCCTTCAACCTATTAGTTGCAGATGCAATTCTAAACCGAAATCACACACTTCCCCATTGGAAAGCCATTTCCACCCCGCAGGCATTTCACTGAAAGTTTGGTATTAAAAAAAAAAATTAGAACAAATAGAGCTTATGGGGGCAGGTGATGACCTGTGTTCAATGAGTCTTATTTTTAAAAAATTAAAGAGTTTCAGAAAGAGCAAATAGCAGCACTTTATCTTCATTTAACTGCTAACAGGACAGCGTTCATTCCCGACAGAAGGCTGAGGAAACCGAGGCCTGGATTCACTCTTTCACCAAACAGTGCTCAGCACAGGCTCTTGCGGAAAGAGCTGGTTTTATGATCCCTGTCTGCAGCTGCCATTTCTGGCAATGGCCAAGAGCCGTTCGGTTCCTGCCCTCCCTGGTACCCCACAGTTCAGAGCAGCCTCATGATGACTCCTTATCCGCGGTCCTAACACAAAATCTAGCAAGCGCAACTCAAACACTGCTGTTCACTGCAGTGGGTATCTCACACCTGTAGCAGCAAAACATCAGAAGGAAGACCACAGTCGTTTCCTCTGGTTAATTTTCTACATGAAATGATGCAAGGGGTTGAATATAATGCCACTACCATCAATCTTATCTTGTCTGTTAATTCCCCTCTCAAATTTCAGAAAATCACTCTCCAGCCCCAAGCATCGCATAGGGTTACAGAAGGTCTAAGCGTCTGCGTATCATCTTGCATGTCCCTTCAAGTAAAAGGAATCTGCAATTGGATTTGCCTTTTTTATTTTATAGTAGGCTGTTTGGACATTATCAGCATTCTGCCTAGTTTATAAATATAAAGCCAAAATGCCCACAAAAATAGTGTCTGCTCATATGTACCGAGACAATGTTTGATGTGTTTCCACTCCAGAGCAGAAAAGAATTGGTTTTCAAAAACCTTATTTGTGCTGATAAGTGGTCAGTGAGACTTCAGGCCAACGCAGACATATTTGCAAAACATATTTACAAGAGGAAATGCTTTTGGTTATCACTGCTCTGAAGTTTTTTGTAAGAAAAGTCTGTGGACAGATATTCTCCAGTGTTAATATATGTTATCAACTTTTGCTCAAGGACAGTGCTGAAAAAATGACACGTTGAGACTAATNAAAAAAAAAAAAAAAAAAAAAAAAAAATATCACACACAGAGAGTAGCTTAACTGTCTGCTTCTCCACTAGGTGGATGTGGAGCCACATTGCCGATAAAAACCTAAGAAAATGCTAGTAGCGCTTTTCTGGGTTTGTAATTGCAGGTAATGTTGCAATAAATTGACCTGGAGCATGAATAAAAAACCCAAACAAACTCACTTTGTGTTGCCTGTGCTGACTCATCCAGTTGACTTGGCATATTCTCCATGTCAGCTGCATACCTTTTTAAAAATAAACAAAACAAAAATTAATGGACCGTCTTCTAGTCAGTGACTGGTTATATGCACTGCCTCCTAGCAATAACACCTTGTACTTGTTTTGCGTCTTTCATAGAAGGATCTCAAAGCAACAGATTACAATTACACCTCATCCTTCCTAAGAAGCAGAGAAATTGGAGCAGCAGATGCTCAGCAACCTTGAGGAAAAAAAATCTCTTTGCAGGTTACTTACAGAAAGCAGGGATAAAAACATAAGGTTTGACCCCCTCTTTCCTTCTCTAACACTACAGCTACAGAGCCTTCTGATGAAGGAAGGAGGAATGTTCACATTTCTCACAAATTTAGGATTTCTTCAGATATTAGTGTTAGTTGGGAAAATCTTATTTCTTAACCCTTACATTATGGATAATTAATTCTTTTCCTCCTCCCTAATTTCCCATCAGCACCACCCATTTAGTAACAGATAATTCTGTGCCTTTCTTCTTTTGACTACCATTGCTGCAATGCTGAAGAGAATGAGTGAGGGGAGGAGTAAAGTAGAAAGAGTCGGGAATGAAAAGGGAGGGTTTGTATGGGGGGAGAAAGAGATGAAGAACAAACAGAGGTCAAAGCAAAGAAAGAAAGAAAACAGGAGAAAAATAAAAGAATAAGAAAGCAAGAGAAGCAGAGAAGAGGCTTACATACTTCTAGGCGTCTTGGAAATGTTCTGGAGAGGCAACTCCTACGTCCCTCAATCTTTCTGTTCACACATCACACCACCTATCCTTCATGCCACCTATCTCCAGCAGGCTGAAGGAGCTTTAGGATGGGAGTATTTTGCCTCAGGACTTCTATTTGTATCCTTATGTCTAGGCAGGACAAAACCCCGCTGCACAGGATCTAGCCCAGCTGAGCTCCAGTCATAGTTTCAGATCTCTGGATACAGTAAAGTACAAACAAATAACATTTGTTCATGTTCCCATATCATTACAAACATCTAACGAAAATACGAGCACAGCAGTACAGTGCACCTCTATTGCAGGAGGAGTCTGAGCTCTCCGGGTGAAGGAGGACCAGTGACATTTGTAAGAGCAGCGGCCAAGAGCTCTGCTCATACTCAACTCCTCCGTGGAGTCTTTCAGACCCAGATATGGCCTGGGCCACTCTTCCCTGGTAGGAGTTACTAGGGCCACTCTGCANTTTCTGCTAAATTTCAAGAAAAAAAATGGCCTATTTACGGATTTTAATTTTTTTTTTTTTTTTTTTTTTTTTTTTAAGATCAAATGAGGTAAAGGCCCAAGCCTCCTCATGCCTATGTAAAAAAATTATCTTGCTGACATAAACTATTAAGAAATTAGAGGAGAAAGGGGAAGGACTTGTGCTCAGACAAGAAACGAGGGCTAAAACATTTCTTTTCTGTTCTTGGGTTTGTCACTCCCTGACTGAAGCATTAAGGAAAATATTACATGGGTGTCATGCAATTTTCAGCCTTATTTATGCAAATTGACAAAAATCCCATCCAGTCAGTAGCTCTACATCAGTTCATTCTAATTAAAAATCTAATCTTTAGTGCCTGATTTGATGGCTGTTGGCCATCTTGAAGTTGAACACCTCTGAAAATCAGGCAATGAATATCTCATATCAGGCTTGCAAGATCAATGGACTTTAAAAACCCCCCTTTGTTATTCAACTCTGATAAAGTGGAGATAACACTAGATGGTATGAATCAAGGGTTGTACATTCGTGAAATAACAACATGTGGTACTGATGCCTACATTCCTGACAGCCTGGGCTACATGTATCTTTGACTGATCCAGTGCAGCCATCCTTCTGCTAGCCTTTAGAGATTTGTCTTAAAAAAAAAAAAAAAAAATCCCTGTGGATAGAGAGTATTTCTATAATACTGGATTAATCATTCTCTTCTGGTCTTAAAGTGGCATATATAACTAGGGGTTTTGGAAGTCTTCCTCAAAGAGGTTAAAAAAAAAAAAAAGTATGTTACTGACATACATTTTTGTTTTGTACGTCCTCTGCGCCAATCTCATTGACCAATTTGTAAAAGACTGCCATATATGTCGAAGGCTGTTTAGGACGGAACGTGGCATGTCCAAAATCAAACGCCCAAGCCTCTGAAGAACAGTGCCAGGCTCCCAGGTGGAGATGTTCATAGGTCACACCTTCCATGGATCAGCATGGAAGCAGCGTGGAACTCATACCGATCAGTAACCCCTATATGCATATAATTCTGGTTTAAACAGGAAATTTAAAAGCCCTCACATTTTAGGTGGACCACTGGTTCTGTTCAAAGTTCAGAACTTAATGTTTTGGGGTAATGTATAGGTCCAGCAGATCTATACACATATAGACTAAAATGTTTACGTAACTAAACTGAAGAGGTAAGATGACCCTGTCACACCTATTTCCAATTTTCCAGAATGCTCTATCCAGCTTCACAGTTCCAGCCTCAAGTTTTGACTTAACAACATGCTCCTTTACAGCTGTCAAGTTTTGTGTTGTTCAACGTAAGGTATTTCTTGTCAGCAAAAAACAGTATATCCTTGAACTACCAAGGAAATTTATGTCATGTAGCATGATCCCGGGCCAGTTTTTCTTGTGACCCCTGAACAGTCCAACCTTTTGTTTCACCTTCTTTGATCAAAGGGCTGTTTTCTCTGCTCGCTCTTTCCAGCTGCTGCGAACAAGCAGCAAGACGACCATCTCCTCGCCCTTTGTGGCCAGGTTTGAAAATCCTGGTCCGTCTGCCTTGCTTCAGCACATGCGATACCACTAGCTGGATAACCCCCTATCCACAAAACCCAACAAACACATAACTAAGTCTTCGCATATCAGACCTGAGCTTCTAACATCTCATTCAAAGTATCCTGTAAACCAAATAACAAAACCGCAAAATAAATATGAAGAAACTAAAGGAATGCCTAGCCATTTTTTTTTGTTTCCAAAACTCTTCAGAGTCCAAATCTATGCTTGAACAATCAAAAGACTTACTTTTAAAAGCAAGTCAACAAATAGCTTTCTTTACTGCTTCAGAGACAAACTTATCTGTAAAAAAAAAAAATAAATAAAAACACAGCACTTAAAAATAAAAGTCATACTTGTAGGTTTTTTCTCTTGGAAAAGGGGAATTAAACTATTAAAGGACACCTTGTTAAGTAATTATAGAGCAACATCACTGTGCAATTAAATAGCCATCAGTCCCTGCAGCTGAGAAATTTCAGGTAATTATTCAAAGATAATTTAATAGGAGAATTACTGTATTCAAGAAAGCATTAGCTAGTAATCTACCTCAATTAAAGCAGCCAATTAATTTCAGCACCTTGATAATAGCTGCCTTTTGCAAAACTATCCTCCCCTACACACACACAAATCCCAAATTTCAAAATAATAATACAAAAAGTGAATTTGGTGCATTTTAGCTTCCAAAAATGACTATTCACTCCCAGAGAATTTTGGATGGGTTTATTGTACCTTATGTTATCAGTATGCGTTACTGTTACTGTTTTAGTGTTCAACTTCAGTTTTACCACGGTTATGTATGTACCCGTATGTTTGTAAGACGAGTTAGAACAACGAGGGGTATGGAGGAAATCTGGATGAAAGGAATAACTATTTGTCTGTTCATACCAAAACAGAACACAAAAAGCCGCATAACAACTGAAAAAGTGTCTCACTGTGACGGTACGTCTTCAGGGAATTATGGGACTCTCACAGCGTATTGCTTGGCTGTGCTACCGTGCGTGCTCTGGAGACAGAAGTCATTAATCACACACAGTTGCAAACAGCGTTCATTGTAACAGATTTTGTGCAGAAACAAAAAACTGCATACGCCACACAGCAGTTAGTTACACAGCAAAATATTTTCTCAAGGTCAGTACATACTGGAAGTTCTTTGCTACAGTGGTGAATTCTTACATCCTGCGAGTTCACACTCGTGAGTTTGGGCTCCTTGAACCGAGATATCAACAAAAACACCGGGCAGAAGGAGGACACATGGATAATTTTCAGAAAGACACAAAAGGCAACTTGGCATCCAGCACTTATACAGATTCAGTGGCTGCTGAGGTCCTAGATTCCTCACACTTCTTTAAAAATCAAAATATGTAACAATCAAAAAATAGTTCCTTTTCAAAAAATATCCTGTCATGCAGATGTTCATTGATTTAATTACCATTTTCTGCCTCAACCAGAGCTGTCTTATGTTTTCTTTCATTTCCTATTTAATTTGTCTTTAAATAGAAAATAAATGATGGTTGTTAAACAAAAGAACATCTAAGTGATTCAGATTCTCACATATTCCTCGTATATACTGGGGGTTCTCTTCCCTCCCCCTTAAACCACGGCAGCGTGTTGATGGTAGACCGAATAAGTGTCCTTTTATCTAAGCCTTGAAAATATGCATAAACAAACACAAAACCCCAATCTTGGCAAGACTGAATCCTGATTCATTTAAGAAAAATACAGAGCTGGATAGATGTCGAGTGAATTTATCCACTCTCTTTCACAGGGTGAAACAAAACATAGATGTAAAAACCTCCAAACTCCAGATCTGGAATAATCCTACTATCTCCGAGCTGCTGATCACTAACAGAAATCTGTGATAAACACATACAGTAGGGCTTTTGTTGAAATCAGTCGGCATCGTGATTTAAGCTGTTACTTATTAAATAGCTGAAAGTCACATAAAATCTTTTAGACTGGGGCCCCTGCCCCGAGTCTTTGGTTTTTTTCAGTTTTTATGTCAACAGGTTTCTGATGTTTCCCTTACTGACTCATCAGTGGTGAATAAGTTTCATTCTAATTCAAGAGTACTCAGTGTTACCTGATCCATTAGCGCTGTCCCAGAATTTAGAGAGGTGTTCAAGATTTCCTTGCCCATAGTGCAACTATTTTTAGCCCATCATAAATCCCAATATTTTTCTATGAATTAATCATTACAAAAAAATTAACTGAGCTATGTCAAATGGTACCAAAATGTCTTCAAACTCGTGACAGATTTGAATGTGTTTAATACCTCCCTAAACTTTTACTTGTAATAATCAGATTTCAGCTTTTTGTTATCTCTGAGTATCCTTTTTGTTGAAGGCAATAAAGAAAGAAGAAAAAACCCCGACCAAACAAACCACAAACAGATCCATTATATATCTCTATCTCAAAATCTGTGTATCACTCTCCATGCCGATATTCAACAAGGTACTTCAGCACTTTTCTGTCTGAAATCACATTGATTAAAATGGGATTAATCATATATCTAAAGCCAAACTCATCCTTAAGTATCTTGCCTTATAAGAAAACGAAGATAGGTATTTCACTGACCAGTGGTTTTCTCACCTCCTCATCTAGTGACAGACAGAGGAGCATGTATTAGGCAGCATTGGTGCAGGCTCTTAAGCCTTTGCAGGTGGTTGTGATCCCCGTGATGGAAAAATCTAATTTTTCTTCACTGTTGTGAAGAGGGATGAGAAAGAATATAGCACCACAGAGATCAGGCAAGAGCCCTAAAAGGCTCCCAATGCAGTCTGTAGCAGTGATGAGCTAACAGCAGGTATCTGGGGACTCCTGCTCCCCTTTTTCTCTTTCTCATGCAACGTACAACGATATTTCATTCCAAGCTGAACAAATAAACACAAAACCTACTATATATTGATAGGATTGATAGGACTATATATAGGATAGGATTAGAATCAGAACTTATCAGGAAGCTGCACTGTAAGTTATACAACCAGAATAAGTAATTGACAATATTTACCATTGAGAGCTACAATTCTCTTGGCATCCAGAGTCAAATTATATGTGTATTAATCCCCCAATCACAATGAACAATGTAATCCAAGCGATTAGAGAAAGTAGAGATTCATCCAAAATAACCACAAGATACCTAAAGGATTTAATTTGCTCCATCACTGTGCCACTTGCTGTTCTAATTATCATTTCATCTGGAGTTACCTGTAATTTTCCTTTAGTGCCAAAAAAATTGTACATCTTGTTTTCTTAACATTTAGTAGGAGTCTGCTATTAATCAGTCATTTTTCAACATCTAGAAAATTGTTCTAGTGACTTAGTACACATTTTATTAATGGACCATCCATAGCAGCATTATCTGCGTAAAAGAGTCAGTAATTGATTAATAAAATATTCAATAATTTTAGTGTTAATAGGGGCCCCCCTGAGAAGCTTCATCATCATCAGTCAACAGGCCAAATTCACAGACTCAATTAAGCACTCTGATAAACGGGGATCACCCAGATTCTTCTTTAGGGCTGTGTATTATTTTACTACCTGTTTTGCATGAGAAAAGAGAGAAAGATCAGCTGAACCATATGTACACTGAGGTTTGTGACTGTTTGTGTTAAGCAAATTTGGTTTAGCTAGGATTCAACACCTGGCATCTGTTTTCTGCAACCGCTTTTAGAAGGCAAGCAAAATGACACGTTCACCTTAGTATGACAGAACGCAAAGGTGAGAATTTTAATCAAATTAAGAACAGTAATACCAATCATCACCCTGGCTGTCAAGTAGAAAACAACTCTCAGAGCTACAAGCTCAAAGGCTGAGACACATCCTCTAAAACGTCCCACCTTTGCCTAAAAACCCCAACAGGAAACTTTCTCCTTCCTTCAAGCTGGCAGTTGGAGAGACTGGCGGAGGGGGCCGCGGGCGGTTCACAACAGGACAGCACATACCCTCGTCGTGTAGCAGCACATCCTGGGTCCTTCTGCACAAGTAGCATTTTCAGCAGCAAGGCCTTCACGTAGGACCCTTTCTAAGCCACGATCATTCATTGACATGCAAACCACCAACGTAATCTACCATTTCACACCACCAGCAAGCAAACCCCCGTACGCTGGATTTCTGTTACAGTCAAGATTCAGGGCTTGGCCCAAGTGAGCTGACTAAGATCAACCACGGGACAAAGAGCCCAGCAGACAAAGGACTAACATCCTTGATGAGAAAGAAGGAAGAAGGAAGGGCAGCTCTGTGAGACGAGAAGACAAGTGTCGGGTCTGATCCGCGTTCGCTGTTGTGAGTCAGATAAAAGGTTCCTCTAACTTTGTGGCCTCTCTGAGGGTAACCAGAAGGCTTAGGAGTCCTGTATAAAAACAGGACAGACCTAAAGTGTGGTTTCCCCCAAAACCTTTCAGCAATTCTTCCCCTTGAGGCCTCCCCACTCTCTAACAGGAGGGAGCACTCCCCACATCAATGTCTAGGAATATGGGGGGGGGGGCGGGGGGGGAGGCAGAGAGCATAAAGAAAACATGAAAATAGCAAAAAGCAATTGTTCAGTGAATACAACATAAGGGGCAGTGTCCAAGCACAGCAAACTGAAAATTACTTGCAGAAATTATCCACAGATTTGTTTCAATAGATTTAAGAAACTCATAGGCTGCTTGCAATTAAAGGTGCATGCAAAAAAAGTGATATTTAATGAATAAGTTAGCTACTATAAACACTATCATCTTTACTGAAAAAGTTTAAATTGGCTCTCAAACATTTTCCAAATTGTAATTTGAAGAGCTAAGTATGTTTATGATTAGGAAACAGCCTTCTCTAATATCTAAATGAGGAAAAAAACATAACCAAAAGAACAATAATCCATACAGAGAGGTATTGTGTTAAACTATAAGTCTTCATGGCAGCAGTCATCTGTATGTGATCATGAACCCTTTTGCCCTGAGCGCCTTGTATCCCCCACTTTAGGGAAAAAAAAACCCCAAACCCGCTAAACTTCTTTTTCAGAAAGTAAGATTATTACAAGACATTTAAAGGTGAGGAGGGAAGGACTATTCTACCCAAAATGTGGTTAGTTACAGAGACTTTAACAATTGCAAATAGGGAGAAGAAGTTCAGTTTAAATTTCTCACTGAAGCAGGGCAATGCAGGTAGCCCACCATCACTGAGGTTGTGTCCGGGAGACGGTTCCCTACTAACTCCACAGAAGACGGCGCCACCTAATTCAGTTCCAAAACCTAAATTCTGCAGAGGGAAAGTATACGTTTTTAAAGATCTTACCCGAATACCGATTCATCTCAGAATGATGGAGGGATTTTATTGCAACAGCAGTTGTGAATCTAAGCACTACTGAACACAAATCCAGCATCTCTGCCTCCCTACTGTCAGTCAGGCACACTAAAATGAGTAGCATAAACACTCCCATTACAGGAAACAAATGTTTGTATATTTATTTTATTTTTGTATGTTTATGTTATTATTGTTATTGTCAATATGAAAAGTTAGTCATACAATAAGAAAATCAAATCCACTACATTCAGTAACCACAGAGATATAAAATGAGTAAAATTCAACTTAAAACAATAACTCTAGGAAAAATAATTTTCTCTTGTGATCGGCTGACAATCACCTTAATCTATTATCAAATAAATAATATTTTATGGTGAAACAGAAATGGTACATAATCCATTTTATAAGCTACTGTCTCTGTGGATCTTGGAATACTGTTTTTAAGAAACACCGAACAGAAACGAACAACAGAAAATGCTTTGCCAACTTATCAAGAACACTCACGTTAAAAAAGCCCTATAAAATCTAATCCTGACATCAGTAGGTTACAACTTTGCATGTCCCCAGGGCACTAAAATAATACTCTTTAGAACAGCAGGTGGACTATTTTAGTCTTCAGCTTTCTAGTTCTAACAAGGCTTTTTAAATTTTTTTTTTTCTTCCTAGGAATTAAGGATGCTAATCACAATCTCCAAATGTGCATTGCTGGGTTGTAAAAATATTAGACCACAAACTGACATGGCAGCAATGTATTATGCTGCTATGAAGGAGTCCTAAATAGGAGGAAAACTCGAGATTCCGGGCTTGCCATCACAAAGGTCAATGTAATTGGCCACATACAGCAAAATCAACCCCCACATCTTCCCCTAGCCAAGCCGACTGCCAAGGAAACCCTGTCTTCCTACTGGGATAAATGAAGTCTAAAGTAGGAGGAGCAGGAGGTTTGGAAATTTTAAGTGTAAAAATGTAAGGAACCCTGAAGATGCCATCAAAATTTATCCTTAAAGATATCTTGTGATGAGTTCATGCCATTTGGTCTTAATTTTTTTTTTTTAAGCATGAATTATTCCAAACATGTGATGAGATTATATTTCTCAGTATCGATGCCTAAATTTTAATGCATTAGTGAGTAAAATATTTAATAATATTACTATGCATTTCAGTAAATACTTATTTTCCTCTTTAAATATATACTCTCCATATTAATTATACAGAGATCAAATGTATTTAAATAATCCTTATCCACTTATCAGACATTAGCTACACGTGTTGATTCCATGTAGCGCATGCAGGGTGCCGAATATGCTGCTGCTAACTTCTTCCACACAGAAGAAACTCTTATCACACCAGGATCTCAGCTGAAAATTAGCCCTGTTAAACTTAAGATTTTGTGACTTCCCATCCTTACTCAGGGTCTTCACAGGAGAAATCAGCTTTATTTTGATTAAGAGATTATTTGTGGCAACCACGTAATAGCGTCACCTGAAATTCCGAGAAAATGGACCTCCAATGCATTCCTTACAGTTCTCTACTGCTCAAGTTCTTAATTATTCTTTCCAATATAGCTAGCTATACAGATTAGTAAAAAGAGGTTTTAAAACCCTCACCATTTCTAGATTTATTAAAAAAAAAAAAAAAAAAAAAAAAAAAGGGTCAAGTTAAAAACACCTGAAGAGCGAAAAGGAAAATGTAGTATAAAATGCTTTTCCTATCAGACCAATTTCAGCAAAATCAAAATTTCACCTAATATATTTTCTTGTGCATTCCAGGGAAAATATATTTAAAAAAAAAAAAAAAGGCAGCAAGAGGGAGAGAAAGTAAAATTCTGAAAACTAAGAGAGGAAAAGAAAAGAAAGGGACTAAAAGGGACCTAAATTTTTCTGAGCAGTTTCATTAGGTGGCTAAAAACTTGTCCAAATGAAAAATATGTACTTAAATTACAGCAGCCTTAACCCCGCCCCCCCAAACCCTATAAATAGTTTGTTTGCAAAGCTAAAAGCTTACAAGCCAAATAACACTATTTTACTAAAGTAGCAGCTTAAATTCCAGAAACCACAATAAGCAGCACAGTCACTCAAGCGTACGATGACTGAGGATTACATACGGGCAATATGTACTAATTGGCAAAGAGCAGATCGTGCCACTCCAGCTTAAATTGTCTTCAGAGTGATCACTGAATCTATTTCTGATGAAACCATGTAGATTTTCTGTCAAAATCTAAAGAAAATTATTGGAGAGCGATGACACAGTTCTTAAACTTCTACAAAGAAATCTTTACCAAGATTTATGTTTTTACAGTGTTGGCAGTACTACCGTTGTACATTAATTGTAAGCATGGCGTAGCTAAAAGCATAGCTGTAACATCAACTTTCTGGTGAACTACTTCAATGGAGGAAACAAAGTAAGGAAAGCCCTAAAACTTCTATGGAAGAGCCATTTGCTGAGAGACTTCTGTGTTAAAATTAATTCTTTACAAATGGATTGGACAATTAGACTGCTAGAGCAAAACGAACCGGAAAGTTATTGAAGGATATATACATGCATATACTTATATACATTCTCTCTATATACATTTGTCTATACCCATCCTAACAAAAAAAGTACATCTTTTCCACAAAAACACAATAATCAGCCTTCTGAGGACTACTCTCAACTGAGTCCAGTGCTGCATGACTATATTGTACAACATCCCAAGCCAGCTATGTGTTACTGAATGAATTATTAGCTTACACTAACAGCGTCTATGTTAAGTGACAGCTCATTGACTAATACACAACTGCACTAATAAAGAGATTAACTTTATTATTAAAGTAATACGCTGGCGGTAATTTCAGTTCTCACTTGTTTGGTACCCTAAGCACTGTACACATGCTGGAAGACTGATGGGATCAGACATACTATGACCGAGCAGGCCATCTCTAGTCTTTCAAGAATCCTTTCTGCAGAGTTCCAAAGAAGCATGCTTTGCTGCAGCTCTGGGACAAGATGTGGTCGGGTACAAACTATCTCAGGCTCCAAAGGACCAGTCTCTGACCAGGTTGGATAGGGACCAAAGCACATACAACTCTGTCACCGCACATGTCATGGCTCGGTTTGGCCGTGCATGAGTGTACTAAATAATAATGGGACTATTTATGCTTTTCAGAGTAATATGACCTCGACACATCAATGCACTTCAGCATATACCTGGCTTTAGTAAGGGAGAAAGCAGCCCTACTGAATTCAGTAAGGCTATTTTCATGTTTTAAGTTAGGCATATACTTAACTTGCACAATCAGGACTTTTTCACCAAATATAGTTTAAAGATTAAAAACAACTATTTATCTTTATTTTCCGTTCCTCATAAAGGGCCAAATCCTGTGACAGTGACTACATCCTTCATGTCTGTGAATTTTAGTATGAGACGGGTATTTGCAGTGCTTTACTGAGGGCAACCCATAAAATAACTTAGATTTTCCTCAGACAGATTTGCTGAAACACAGTACCAAGCTACCACTACTCTTTACAATATAATACACACATGTAGGTGATATAATACAATATATTATGTAAAATGTAGCCAAAATACCCAACATACAGGCCAATAGGAAAGTCAAGTGCTAGGCTGTACTTAACATATTTCTTTCTCACTGGGCTTTAGACTTGTTTCACCACCAATTAATTGAAGGTAAGCATTTAGGGTATAACGACATTGTGTTCTCTTGTGTTTGCAGTTTAACCCCAGCCAGCAACTAGGCACCACACAGCCGCTCGCTCACTCCCCAGTGGGATGGGGGAGAGAATCGGAAAGGTAAAAGTGAGAAAACTTGTGGGTTGAGATGAAAACAGTTTAAAAATAAAAAAAGAGAAATAAAAATTATTATTATTATTATTAATAATAATAATAATTTGTAAGGAAAAGGGGGGGAAATCGAGGAGAGAGAAAAATAAAACCCAAAAGAGACAAGTGATGCAAATCAAAACAATTGCTGACCACCAACCAACTGATGCCCAGCCACTCACCAAGCAGTGGCCCCTCTGCCAACCTCTCCCCTAGTTTTATTGCTGAGCACGACGCCATACGATGTGGGACATCCCTTGGGTCAGCTGGGGTCAGCTGTCCCGGCTGTGTCCCCTCCCACCTTCTTGTGCCCCCCCCCAGCCCACTCGCTGGCGGGGTGGGGTGAGGGGCAGCAAAGGCCCTGACTCTGTGCAAGCACTGCTCAGCAGCAACGAAAACATCCCTGGGTTATCAACCCTGTTTCCAGCACAAATCCAAAACACAGCCCCATACTAGCTACTGTGAAGAAAATTAACTCTGTCCCAGCCAAAAGCAGCACCCTTGCCTAATGCAGTCTCCAAGTTAGAAATCACACTTACAAGTTTCAAGTGAAAAACATGTAGGATGAAAGGTTCACTAATCCTTGACAACTACATCTCGTGATTTTTCTGTGGATCCTTCATGAGTCTACAGAGACTAGTTAGAATGGAGAAAAGAAACATGCAGTGACAAAACCCATAACAGGCATAAAACACCTTTGACAAACTGGTACAAAAGATTAAACAAAGTCTAAGAAAGTTGACTATCAAACACAACCCTACCATTGAAAAACCACGTGCCATGACTTCCTCAGAACAGAGGCTGGATATCTGTAACTTGTCCAAAAATAATGAATTTGAAGCAAAACCGTGGCAACTAGTCTTGGATTTTCTTTTGAGTCATCTTAGGTCACATAAGCAGAATTTGCTTAACTAAGGCCAAAATTCTTGCTGTCTTTCATTTGTCTCAATGGCAATAAGAGATCCAGCTATACTATGAACTGACTATTTGAGAAACAAATTTCTTCTTAAAACTGCCATATCTGAGTAAATGAACCCTCTAACAAAGACAAAACTTATACTTGCTTTGATTGCCTATAGGTTAACACAAAAAGAAAGTTTAATCCCACTCATCATATAGGTTCATCTCAGAGATAAGATTTTAGCACATATCAGAGAGATTAAAAAAAAAAAACAACAAAAAACAAAACCCAAAATTTACAGATCCAGTTGTACTGCAGATATTTTGACCTTGACACTGCATAGGCCACCAGATCCCAGGTTCATCAATACAACCCCCTGAAGTCTCACATCCCATGACTTTGAAATCAAAGACAAACGCTGATACCCCCCTTAGAACTTAGTAAAGCGGCTGTTGTGAAAATTGCCATCCTGAAAGGGAAAATCCATGAACGATCTCTCCAGAAGATAAAGGGAGAAGGATCTCGTCATGCAGCTGGATATGAAGTGCTGTCAATAGTAACTACATCTATGAATACACACCAGTAGCAAAGCTCTAACCTAGTTCTGCCTTAGGCAGATACACGAGGAACGAGAAAATACCCTAGGGAGCTTATTTTCTCCCACAGCACATTCAAACAGGGGCAGAAAAAGATCTCTGATAAATTAAGTCTTGCGTTAATTACGAAGAAGATTGGTCACTTGATCTAAGGACACGGTCAGCTCCCCAACCCTGATGGTGCAACGCAGCTGCCAGCGGGGAAACACAGGGAGATAGAAGATGCCTTTTAAACAGGCAATGAGGGGCTTTTAGCATGTTGCTCAAGGCTTGCTTTAACCACAGCACTCCTGTTGGTATAAAAGCCCTGGACCAGCCATCCAGATGACAGCTCCCTTTCTGCACACCTTTGGAGAGTTATCTGTTTGCAAAAACCTTGCCTATGTCAAATAGATTGAAGGAAACAAATGGCATAGAAAGCCTATGAAAAGTAGGGAGGGAGAGGAAACAAGGACAGCAATGGAATAAAAACAAGATCCCCACACATCTCATATGCTGAAGAAATAATGTCTTTTCTAAATTACGTGCAGACTTGTTTCCATTTTCGTATTCTTTACTGGGGTTTTTTTGGAAGCTACAGAAAATGAACCTAAGAGACAAAAAAGTACTTCGCCCTGCAGGAATACAAAAATTGTAAAAGCACAGGCAGCACTACAGAGGAGCAGTGCCATTCACTCACAAAGAATTTTGTGCATGTAGATGGCTGATTAATTGCTGGCCTGCCTAGACGAAGCTGCAACGAGCCAGATACTGTCAGCATGCCATCTGTTACCATGGAAATGCACAATGTTCCTGTTTCTGACAAACCCTTGAATACTGGATAGATTGTGCCATATGTAAATAAGGCAAATTAGTTTTCCTATATCTTCCAGACAAGGTTAGACTAAAAGAAAATATATCTGTTTAAACATACTGTAACCTCCAAGATGTGAGCTGAGTAAACCTTCCTTCTTTTTTCATAAAAATCTCATTCATTTGTTGTTAGAACTGAAACAGTGTGGACTAGCATTAAGCAGCATAAAATTAATTCCCAACCAGCAATGTTTACAAAAGCAGTACTTAAAAATATGCATATTCTGTATGCATACTACATTCACTATGATTGTTGTATTTTTATTTTCAATCTTTTTTTTCTTTCTCCCCAATAGTGGCAATGTTATTGAAAAAATATATGAAATAAACAGAGAACTTTCTCATTTGTACAGTGAGATTTGGTGTAGTTTGGATCATTTAACTAGAATGCTGGGTTTTTTTAAGAGATGCTGTAGATTTTAAACGTGGAAAAATTTATTTACTCAGTTGAATAGTGTTACATCAATAGCTGAGGCACATTAGCTTAGCTCCACTGAAGTCAAAGAAGCCGTAGTAGTTTGCATGTACTAAGGATCTGCCATTGAGAGTTTTACAAGCTAGAGCTTAACCAGTTACTCTAAAAATTGTATTATCATATCCCGAAAAATAATAGTAAGAGATTTAGCACCTAAGATTTTGATTAATTTCTTGATTTTACAACTGTACGTTAAACTAAAAGCAAAGAGTTTAAAACTAGCAAGATGTGCATTCACCACGCTCGTTGAGAACGCAGCACATCGTATTTTGGGTGGCTACGGGCATTAGAACGTAATGTATTACTGGGATAGATTCTGTTTGAACGTGACCACTTTGCAAGGCACACCTGACGCAATGTGGCTTTATACCAAGACACGTCTATTCCCAGAAGTATCAGGTTAGTTTAAGTATAATCTCCTGGAGTATAAAGCTGATGGAATTAATTAATACCATACATTCTCCCTCTTGCCAGTTAGCAGTGTAAAGTGAGTTGATAAAAAAGAGCATGTCCACAACATCCCCCCAGGATGCTTATCCCCTGGGATAGACTGGAGCCCTTCTGAACCATGAAATAAGTGCAAGTTAAAGATGTTTTAAGACAGCAGACAAGCACGCAGTGGTTGTAAGACTGGAGTAGCGCCATGGTGCGCCTTAAGGCACTTTTCATTTTACCAACTTATGCTATTACTCAGATTTTCTGTTTTCACTATACACCTTCCTTGGGGTAACGTGACATTCCGATATACTGTAGATGACACTGTCTAAATTAGGGTATCAGAATGACGTAGGTCCCACAGCTTTTAACTTGCTGCATTGCAAATGCAGGCTTTATGGGTTCTTCACCTGTATTCCTCAGCTTCCCGTCCCCGCCCCCCCAAAATTCTTTTTGTGGTTTTCAGCATGGAGAGTGATGTATGGCATAACGATAGCTGAGCAAAATTAACAGGCATCTGTATATCAATATTTCCCTGATGTGAGAATTAATCAGTAGCTCCAGTAACAATAAGGTTATCATGTTCATGGTAAGTGCATTGTGTATTTTAATATATTCTTTATACAGTCCTTTTGTTGATGTGCAACTTTGCAACACTCTGAAATATTACTTCTAAAACCCAAGCAGCTAGCTATCAATCTCCAATATAAATTTGTTCAAAACATAAAAATCAACTATATGAGCAAACACATGTGATTCCACCCAGTTTCACAAAACCTTAGAATCCCTAACTGTCCAGAACTTCATCAGAGCAACATTTGTTAAATCGAAGTAGAGACTACAAAATAGAAAAGGTTTACATAAAACATACTTTAGGACTTAACAAGCCCTGTTTTTGCAGAACAAAATTAAGATTAATCACTCTTCACAACAGCATTCATGGGATCTGTGCCAGTTGATTCTCCGACATTGGCTTCTTCCCGTAGCAGCATGTGCTGCGGTGCCTTGGAGTTCTGCCCTTCTCCTCCTCATCCCTGGGTGTTTTGAATGCAAGAACATATAGGGAATGCGACACTCATCAGCTTAAATAGTGCTGCCTACCTGAGTCCAAGAATGAAATTAAGAATTTGAGGAAGGGAAGATTGATAGGGAGTGTGAACATGTAGAATCCATTTTGGAAAAAAAATGTAGTTATAGGTAAGAAACTTTTCTTCCTTCTTTGAATGGCTTCTAAGCAGGCCCACTTATGAAACAGTGTGAAAGCATTCCATGATAGTTTCTCATCTAAGCAAGCTGACAATGACATGCTATTTAATCAGCAAGCAGGGCACTGCTTTGCCAAATTGAGCAGCTGAATGGTGTACTACGTGATAGTGTTTTGTGAATGTGAGAGTGGAGTTCAAAACTTTGAGAAAATTCTGTAATAAGAATATGTCTAGATCACACCATGTGAGTCACCTTTGCCCTGTGGAATAGGACTTGATCATAAAACAGAAGAGAAATGTTAGTTTACACTTCTCCTCTATACATAGTCCAACCAACTTCACTGCGATCTAATCTTTATTTGCAAAACACATAAGAAAATCAGCATACCTCTTATCAGCCAATTCTCACTCACCCTCCTGATGCTCAGTAGATCCTACTCTACTGGTCCTTTCCCCAGGAGCACATCTAAAACCAAATTCAGGGAACAGACCTTATTCCCCACCCACATCCCTAGTTGCAGGAGGTTTGGATCTCACCTCTAAAGAAGAGGTCCTAATAAGACAAGAGCATCAGATTTTCAAATAGTTTCTCAGTGAGACTAAATAAGGCCATGAAACACCAGAAGCCAATTTTCTCTCTTGCAAGTATAATATTTTAGGTTCCCTCTAATAATGTCTGCTGGAATAAAGATTAATTCCTGTCAGTAGAGCTCCTAGATATCCCTGCATATAAAGCATCTGATTCACCTCCCTCATGCTGTTTGATTTGCAGCACTTTCTCTCTGACATTCAGTAATGAATATCTAAAGACAATCGACACTTTTTACATGCAGATTTTACAGCGTAACATGCGAGTATGAAGTGTCACCTCCTTTGACAAAACTATAGCAAAACTCAAGAGGAGATAAAATGAGATAAAGTGCCTGAAATGTTCTCAGAGACTGCCCCATTGGGAGAGCCAGAAAATGTTTTGGAACAGATTCAGACATGCCATTGATCCCACAGCACCAGTGGAAGAGGAAGACAACTTGCATCAAAGCCCAGGGTGCTGCAATGCCACACCTGTGTCCCCTGCTGTCATCTTTATTCCAAGCTGGTTGACAGCTTCTTCTATCAGTGGCCACTGTGATTTGGTGGTGGTTGTTGTTTTGGGGTTTTGGGTTTTTCTTGGGTATGGTTTTTTTGTTTGTTTTTGTGTGTGTGTGTGTGGTGTTTTTTTTTTTTTTTTTTTTTTTTTTTTTTTTTTTTTTTTAACATCTCCCTGTCTCCCCACTTTTCAGATGGACAACCTGTGTCTATAGAAGAGGCTGGTATGACAATCAGTGGCATGGAAGGGGATCCAAACAGCATTTGTAAGGATTTAACGTGGACTGGTGCAAAATTTTAACATGGCTTCTGCACAGTGTGGTGAAGAGTAAGAGAAATTATTTTCATTTCAAGATATCACTTCATTTGTTTTGGTCATGTCTTAATACTGATCCCAGGCACAACGCTGGCATTCTGAGATTATTTTTGTAGTCTTGTTACAGAGAGAACATGGGGGACACGAGGTAAGCTTTATTGACGAAGGATAAGATGAATCAATAAAGTGTTTGTTTTCAAGGACTCCAGTTTTTCCCAGCTGTTTATTCCAGGATCCATTTTCTATTCCATTTATCTTGTTTCTCAGTCATTAGTTACCCTTGAGAGTCAAGGTGAGGGATTCCACTCCAGAGACTTCAATGCATTCACTTTTTTCGTTATCTTCCAATTCTCTGCTAGGGATAACTTCAGTTCATGATTCCCAACATTCCCATATTTATCTGCAAGTCTTTGTGCTCTTCCTGATGATTTCTGCAAATCCATGAATGTAATCTAGCACGTTTTTGCACCAGATCCAGACAACGAAAATGAACACACAATATGCACACACACAAATACATATTCTTATTTCTGTACTGCTTTCTGGAAAGGACAGTGAGGAGCATGTGGCAAACTGCTTGGATAGATGTGCTTGGCCAGAACATTTGCTCAACAGAGTTAAGACTGCTCTGTCATTCTTTGGTGTCATCAGCTAAATGCAAGGGGAAGCAGAATGAGAAACTATCAAAATGCTAGTGTGAGGAATTACACGCAAGGCTATAAAGATATACACCTTCCACTCAACAATGCCTTTAGTTTTGTATCTGCTGCATGGCTGTATCTAAAATGTAAAATCTAAAATCCTAAAAATGCTTAAATAGAATCTAAATGCTGATCCTCAGTAAGTCATCGTTGTCATTTTAATGTTAATGGAGAGATGTCAATTCATATCTCCTGAGGATTTAACACTTTAACATACCAAGGGCAGATATAACATTAAAAAAAAAAAATCCATCACCCCCCAAACATTCTGTAAGTTATTTTCAGTGATGGGTTAACAACAACATTAATAGAACTTTACAAGTCAGGCTCTTACACTCATTACTCTGTCTGAATTATTCCCCACTGAAGCATTGTCACAAGACGGCATACACGTGCTCTTGTAAGAACATACTCCAAGTTACTTTTTATTTTGTGATCTTTTGTTAAAGTACTCAGGCTTTTTAAGAAGTAAAGTGTCTGACAGCACCTGTAAACACTACTATTAACCAAACAGCTGTCAATATCCATAAATGCCACAAAATGTAGTTACTGCTGTTTCTATTTATTCAGGAAATTTTCATTTTAAGCCTCAGAAATAAATGTGTTCAATCAATACTAGGGGTCCAACAGAGAGAAAAAGGCAAGAAAACTCCAAGGCACAGGTTTAAATCCATCTTTGTGTCTTTCTGTCTGGAACAGTAAATAATATCACCTCTAGCAAGAGAGTGGCATGCAACTTTGTCTCAATCTACTTAGGTAAGATCCAAAACCACCTCCTAGAATCTAATAAAATTATTTTTAATTCAACTGACAATGAGAGCAGGGAAAGCTGGTATAATTTAAGTGAAATAAGCAGTCATCTCCTTAAAAAGCATTTTTACTTTTAGCTAACAGTACTTTACCATTGACGGTGTTATCTATACGGTGTCCTGGATAACGGTCATAGGGAGCCCTGATACATCAAGGTGTACAGCAGATTAAATTTATTATGTTCACCTGGTCAGTCAGGTAAAACAACATTGGTTATGGAATAAACTTTGCATCAGGACTCCCAATTTTATCCCAGCTCTGTTACTGACCT
Organism: Fregata magnificens; assembly: GCA_013389945.1. Classification (NCBI taxonomy): domain Eukaryota; kingdom Metazoa; phylum Chordata; class Aves; order Suliformes; family Fregatidae; genus Fregata; species Fregata magnificens. The sequence goes on along the minus strand of WAAD01011255.1, from coordinate 148,170 downwards.
CCAGCATGATTTTGGCAAATCACCTGCTCCGTTCTCCCACTCTTTTATTTGACTGCCTATTGAGAGTATAGATTCTTTGGGGGTGGGGGCATCTCTTCTGTTTTTTATACAATGGGTGGTATAATTAGGCTCCAACCACAGTTCAGACGTCAGTACTTCTGTATGAAAACCAACTAAAGACTACAAACAATTTCTGCAGGTCTTTCTGGACTTTTAACCCTCCCAGCATCTCTCACTAGTTTGTAAGCATACCTGAAGTTCTGCTCTGGTTTTGATAGCTTCTTAGCTCTTCCCTCTCCCCACCCCCTTCCAACAGCTTCATCATTTTGCTGGTATCAAGACTGAACACAAATACATTGGCAGGGAGATTTAAGGTTGGAAGTGAACCATTTACTCAAACTGATAAGCTGCTCCCCACTCAACTGCAATGAACAGGGAGCACATAGACCATCTATTTAAATTCAGAACTTTAAAAAGATATACACGTTCGGCGTTCATTATTTTCTACTTCACATTTTAGTGTATTAGCATGGGATAAAACATAATAGGTAAAAACTGAAATATATATAGAGTTACAAGAATTAAACCCAGTTGACTTTGAAAATATGAAAACACAAATATGCAACAGATAAATTAAAACAAGGTTCCCCAAATACTTAGGTGTGGCATAAAGACTTTTCTTCTAAATTACAGGATTCCTTGAAGCCTTTATACACTCCCATCACACCTGCCCACCATTACAGTAGCATTGCCCACATCTTGAAATCCTCAAATTACACAGCAAATATGCAGCTAAAATACCCAAATGACAAATCTGCTGACCCACGTAGCTAAGAAGTAAGGGTAAATAATTCCAGAAGCTAGGAGCTATTAACCCAAAAGTATCTCTTTTCCTTTCCATAATCCCATAGCATTCAGGGAAAAGAAACATTAGCAAGTCTTGCAAGTTTTTCAGTCTCTTTAAATTTGTTGTGAGTTTGATGAATCTAGCTCAGTGCCCGTGTTTCCTGTTGGGTGCTAACAGATAACCATTTTTGTTACAAGCTTTATGCTGGAAAATTGACCATGATATCTATTAGCCAGCTATGTCTTCAGCTCAGATGAATAATTGATGCAATGATCAGTTATTGAGTAGCAAAATCCACAGCGATGGTTTGCTAACTGATTAGACAGCATGAAAATTAGTTCTATTATTGCCACCTCTTATAGCCTGTAAAAGAGTACACAGAATATTTTAAAGGAAGATTTTAATAAACCACCTACTGTATGCAATGTTGCGCTGAACAGAAAATTTAGTTCAGCGCACAAGCAAAGGGATGCCACTAATATAAGTTGTATCATATGTGGCACATTCATGTTACAAGTGTCTTATACACAATTCAGAGGCTGCCTTGGGTAAGGCTAGTTCTATTAGGAAAAGAGGTGCATAAGGAGAATTATCCTTAAGGGGCTGGCCCATCTTCCTGGCATAATGATAATCCCCCAAAAGCCTGAAGAACAGGTCTCCATCTGGGACCAAAGATCACATCCAGGCTCAGTAAAACTCTCAGGGAAGCAGGGCAGAAAAAAAGCAGCACCTTTTTATGAGAGACTGAAAGAGGTGGAATTTAATTCCAAATACGTGTTAAAAAAATATAGAAGAAAAAAAGCCATTCCTCAAGTCCAGAAGACAATCCACAATAATGGGAAAAAAATCCCCAAGGGAGAAAAGCAATTAGTACACTCAACTGTATAACGCCTGGTTCCTACTATCAAGTAGGACTTGCCTGACCAGAAGTAAGCACGCATGGACTGTTGCTGGAAACCATCCAACACCGAAGCCGTGAAATGCAAGTGGTTAAGATTCATGTAAGGAACCAAGCCAACTGTTGAAAAAGCAGATCGAAACCAGTAAGCAGGCTCCGCAGCAACTGCGCTCACAAGTCGAGCAGGATCTGACAATTCCTTGGCCGTACCTCAGCCACGGCTCGATAAGCATCAGTACCTTGGCAACATGTTGCCGTAAGAAGATCCATAAGTACAATGGGGTGGGAATCAATGAAATCAAGGCATATTTTTTGCAAACTGGTCCAAAGACAAAGAATACATCTAACAAAAATCCTGGAGCCAAATCAGCCTCAGAGCAGAAAGACTGGAAGTTCTGGCTAGGGCTCACAGCAAAGAAATTAATCCTCGTAACTGAAAGAGAAGATTATTCAAAATCTTCCACTTGGGCTTCATCAGTCCTTAGGCCATTTACTAACATATCCTGGTTGGAAATCAACTGTCATCAGTGAAATTGGTCTAAGAATGATCAGTTCTAAAGACTGCTCCCAAAACATCTTGGAACTATTTTTCCTTTACTGCAGAGCATTTTGGGAAGGCCTGTCAACAGCTGGCTGTGAAGCCCTTCACCTGCGAAAGGAATACACAAAATGCATGGCTTAGACTTCATATGGATATGTCCAGCAGTCATCAGAGATCCTCCTTCCATAAGATGGCTAAGTGAGCTAAGAGGAGGAATATCATCTCCTACAAACTTCATTAGTGATTGAAATCATATAGCTGGGAAAATCCAGAAAGCAAAATGGATGCAGTGATGTTGGAAACAATGTTTGGCACTCAGCTCAAACGTGCTCTCTTTCCAAGCTGAATGAAACACTAACAACTTTCTCCGAAAGAAATTGAAATAGAGAGAAAAGTTTACATCTTCTGGAAACACCTTCAAGGTTATTGTCCCATGAGCAAAAGACGAAAAGATTAGGAATAAGCACAAAGGAGCTGTTCACAAGAAAATGAACCTCAGGAAAACAGGATATACATTTATGTCCATACATGCATTTATGTTTCCCACAGGAACTGACTTTGGAGCTATGAGCTTACCCTATATCTGCTAGTAAGATAAACAAAAAACCCAACAACTTTGAGCACTGAAAGAGATCTGCGTCCAAACACACATACACAAGCATACATAGATTAAAGGGAATTATAAATTCTCAAAGCACTCTGTAGATGCTGAATTAAGCCTCAAATCATATCTGGCTTAGATAAGAGGAAAAAGCCCACACCCAACTGCCCTTCTACTAACCACAGGCCAACAAAGTACTTGAAGTGTTTGTCAGGTACAGCCATTTGTTACTAAACAAGAAGTAATCGCATGATATTTGAGTTATGGCGAGCAAAGTATTAATTGAGATGTTAATGAAAGAAGTAATAGGTGATTAGAACATGGACACAATATGTGGAAGGTTTATTACAAGATGAGTTCAGCTATGTCAGTGATCTACACCAGTTTGTAGGTTGTCTCATAAACAACAGGTGTACAGAAACAATATGAGGAAGGTATGGATTACCTAAATAAGTATCAGTCAAAAGAGCAGTAGGAATGCAGGGAATGAGAGAGAAAGGCAACAATAATCCTGGAGAAAAAAGCTGAGAGGTCAGAGGATTCCAGTGCATGATGAGATAAGGTAGATTAGTGTGAAGTGCTCTGCAGCTTCATCAAAAAGAAATGTGGCAGCAATTCACTAAATATTGAACAAATAGCCTTTGAAGTATAGAAAGAACATGGTTTTCTGTTAGAATCTGTTTTTAGGACAGAAGAATAATTACACAACCCCTTTTTTCAGCAAATAAGCATCCAGGGTAAGTGCAATCTAGTACCCTAAACCAACAACCACATTGGTTATGCACATAATTCTGAGCAGAAATGATGCAAGTGTTGATGCTTTCTCAGAAATTACTCCAGATTATTAGTGCTCCTGTATGGGAGCAGTACATAAGGAAGAATATGAGACCATGCTATTTATTATTTTCAGTGCAACCAATTTGTCTGCTTTTATCATAAGTTATTTCAATGGACTATTAGCACAATATTGAGACTAAAGTTCTGAAGAGCAGTACAAGAGACAAGACTGCCATACGTGATTATCAAAAACCACAACTATTCAGAATTTTATAGCCACCATTTGCTCTCACCAAAAGTGTTTTATAAACATTAAAGAATTGTTTAATTCTGCCCAGGAAGCAAGATCCCATTTTACAGACAAGATGAATAAATGATAAGCAGGTATATTTCCTTCTACGCTCGCTGTTACGTGCGGGAAAACCACCTCTTCTCTTTATTGAGATGAGCAGGCAAGATGATCTTAAAAATTTCCCCATAATCTGAGATTCTCAACATGTAGTGAATTTTGCCTATTTTTTTCCCATCCGCTTCTATTTACTCATTTAAATCTTTGCAAAAAGTGCAAGACAACAGTGTCATAAGCGTTGCCAAGTAGCGATTCTGATTCAGTAGTATTCTGCAGCCACTCTGCATGGATGCAAGGGACTCGCTGCGGAGGCTGTGCCTGTGTGCTGCACCATTTGACAGTGACAGAAAGTTTAGTGTTACTGAACTTGCCTGTGTTTACACTACACCTAACAGTGGTATAACTATGATGGACAGATTTAAATCCAGTTTATATCAATATAAATTAAAGAAATAGGGCCCAAAACTGTGAATACAAATTACAAGGGCAGGAGGGACCGATCAGTAATGCAAACCAGTCACTGGGTTTCTAGACAACAGGTCAGCAGTGTCTTCAACCCAGCATAACGAAACCTTCCCCTCAATGCATCCCGATGTGAAAGTTGGGGAACAAAAGCCTGTGACTTTTTCCAAGATCTGATAAGACTCGTAATAAAAAGGATGATCCAGGAGACAGAGGAACTTCCATATATGCTTACCGTTGTTTATCCAAAACATTTACAGAATCCCCTGTCATTAGTTCTAGTGTGAAAGAATGTTAACACATCCTAACCATGCTAACTAGCTTCAGCTACAATATATTATCGTTGCTTTGGTTTTACAGCAAAAATCCATTTAATAATGGTTCACTGGGTTCATGACGTGTGATCTCATTCAAACTAGCTCTTTCTGATCTCCAAAGCAATTGGGACTGCGTCATAACTCAGCCGTTCCACTCCAACCAACCACTCCAAGAGAGATGGGCAGGGGCCTGCTGGCTGCAGGAAGGACGCGGTGGCCAAGGACCACTAACAAAACCCAGGGTGGAAAAAACGTGCCGGGAAGAATGAAGGACTCTGCAAAATGTAAGCTGAACGATGTCCTTCTACACAGCTTCACTGACAAATCCACCAGCTGATGCAAGCAAATAGTTATATAAGGAGCAGTCAGATCTCTTAAATTTCACTTACTTTTTTTTCCCCACTGAATTAGTAGTCAAATACTGATGACTATGTCACATACCTCACTACTGCCCTCTACTGAAGGAAACCAGTGTACTTAACTGTACTGCAACATCATCCAGCTTTCCCTTTCATCATACTCTTGGATTTCACCTAAAGCAGCCAGAAAACCCTGCTTCCTAAGCCACCTGCAGCCTACATTTTCCAACTACTAAAGACCGTGTCATGGTCTCCCGCACTGAAATTGGATGTTGCTAAACAAAAGGAAGTTGCATTCTGCCCCATCGGTTTGGATCCTCGTTTTCCTTTTCCGGTTAGCACTTTTTCCTGTTGATATCAGTCGAGCCAACTTTCCCCCTTTGTCTCCAAATATTTAGATTCAGATTCCAAATTAGCAATCAAGTACTCTGTACAATGACCTGTACCATCTGTGGGACAGACAAAGCAAAGTCTAAGATACAACAGCTCTCACACTTCTGTAACCTGGTGAAAACTTTTGAAACTCAGTAAATCACTAGCTTGAAAAGGGCTTATAATCTGTAAAAGAAATAAAATGAAATTACCTATCCTTTTCTTGATATATTACTCAATTATTTGTGCTTCTGCAGAAGTAGACTTGGTTTTGGACAAAAATACCTGCTGGCATTTATTTCACACCTGTAAATAGACCTTATAATTTAATTTCTACTTAAAAACAGAATAAAATTATTCTTTAAAAAAAAAAAAGATGTTTTCTTTAAGAACACATACCTCAGGTCTACATGGGATTTCTATTCATAAAACCGCCTCCTTAGGTCAAAGATCAAAAATTAGTGAGGGTCCACAACATGCAGAGCTTTAAAAAATGTCACATTCTTTCATTTTCAGCATAAGAAATGGGCAACTTGTTCAGGGCAAATACTTGTTTGAACTGAGGATTTTATTATTAATCTCTGAAGACTGCTGAATTTAGGGTCACAGTAAGGGTTGATTAGGTACAAGGTGCACAAAGCTCTCCTCTGTCAATGCTATTGAAAGAAGCAAGTAATTTAGATTCAGAATTGGTCTTGGATTGAAGCTCACTCCATTACCAACCATTTTCAATTTCAGCTATACAATAAACATCAAGCTCAGCAAGGAAATTAGTACATTTGGTAATGTATTGGGAGAGATGGGTGGGTCTTTGACAAGATGACACTTATCACCAAAGCTTCAGTTAATGAAACCCTTGAGTGGTTTCTGCGTTTGACATATTTTGACATTTTTTGAAATCACATCCAGCGGGTTTTTTTACCCCACAATGTTGTTCTTTATGAGAAAAAAATCCATCTATCTTTAAAATGAGTACTGAAGTACTGCAACATCATTGGAAAAAATTAAAGAGATGCTGACTGCATTGAAGGCGGGGGAAAGAGAATCTGACGTTCTTTAAATGCAGAAAATACAGCAGAAAGCGTAGTATTTAAATGGAGGAGATGCCAATGCTAACGCATTTTCAGAAGAGAGCTTAGATTTCGACAGACAGGTTTGGCATTAGTCTCTTTGCTCTGAAAATACCATAAACTACAACAGGAAGTCTGTCATTAGCGTGACTGCGGGAAATGTTTAGACCTAAGTTGTTCACCTTTGTTTTTAACTTATCCACACAAAAAATTACCATAAAGCACTATAGAAGGTTTATCATTAATGAGATTTAAAATATTAGTTTCTATTTTAACCTGAACCAGTGAAACAAGTTTTCCTGGGTTACTTTCACAACAGAATTGGTTAATTTTTGTTGAGAGTCCTGTTCTTGATTTTTATTTAAGTTTGAAATAATGAGAGTAAATGAGAAGATAACTAGCTGTAAACCTTGAGCCAGCCTACTGTACAAAAGACAAAAATATGTACAAAAATGAAAGCAAATTAGGAGACAGAAAGGGAGAATGAACAATTGCTGGCCTAAAAGTAGCTCTCTAGCTGATGACCCAAAAACACCACAATAGCTCTCAGATCACTTTAAATGCTGCTTTGTAGCAATGTGGCACCTACAATGTAAGACTAGAATTAAAAAGGGTCAGAAGAGACAGAAGACTTAGAGATCACTAATTCTGAGCGGTTTGATATTTACTCTTTAGCTTTCCTGAAAGCCGAGGGAAATTATTATGGATTCATATATTTCAATCTCACACAGCTCTATTATTGTTCATTTTCCCATTCAGAGCTGAGAGAACAATTAAAACAAAAAATACAAAGCAATCTAAACAGGGACATTCCTGAACTCTACTAGACCTACAAGGCAACACTTACAGCTCCAGTTCCTAGCCGGGTGGTCCCTCCCAAAGACTTTTTTTCAACACAAGTGGGAGGTCACCTTGAAGATTTCAGGGACAGGGATTGTATTGTAGAGGATACATACTCCTGAAGAGTTGCATTGTGCTGCAATGCAATTTTTATTTAAAACCGTGCCCTCCCATGACTCTGCTCTAAGCATTTCCCTTGCCTCCCTCAGTCAAAGTTTAAGGTGGCAGAGCAAGAACCATGTGTATTTCTGCCCTCTTGAAACCCTAAGGCGGGGATAATAGAAGATGATATCTTCTGAACCAAAGAAATCCTGTATCACAAAAGAGTTAATGATTATTTCTCTAGCTTTAGAGGATTTGTTTTGCTTTGTTTTGTTTAAACTGGAACCGTTTCCCACAATACTATGACCAAAATCTGCCATATCCTACTGAGTCTTCGGATCTTTCTGACCTTGTTTCAGCTTACACTTCAAGATGAGTTCAAGGTACTCAGGCCACAAAATACCAGTATCATTATTATTTAAGTCTCAGTAGCACCCAAAAAATATACTACAGTGCTTGGAGTAGTGCAATAGCCCAGATGCTTCTGGGATTCCAACAATTTTACTTAGAAGTAGATCGTTAACTCTAACCAACACAGTATGTGTAAATTAGGGATGCCCAAAAAGTCAGGCAGAATCCCAACGACACTTTAAGTAGTCCCAGTTCTGCATTTCAGCACTGGAGATGTTCAGGTATAGATTCTCTAATTTGACCCACTACTTCAATGCAACAGAGGTAGGGAAGAAAAAGTTAGATATCACGTGGTTGGGGTGTTTTGTCTTATCTATGTTCAAATAATCAGAACAAAAGGAATCCCCAGTTCTACTGGGTACTTGGAAAAACTGGAACTCAATAAATAGTTCACCCGTCATCCTGTAATCTCAAAGCAGGAGTGTTTGGACCCACGCATTTTGTTCTAGAAAGTTTTAAAAATCAGATTTAATCTTTCAAATCACAGGATATGATCCCAGTAAACAGAAGCGTTTAACTACCGTACCACACAATGCGATGTGTAATTATTTTCTGACAGTATTTACCAGAAATCTGGGTAGTTTTCATACTTTTGACTCGTAGAAAACATTTAGCCTGTTCCGGTAATAAAGATACCTGTCAGTATATAACAGATAGGAACCCACATACTGAATAATCTTAACTTGTTCAGTCAAGCAAGTTTTCATAATAGGAAAATTCTTGTATAGCTTCAGTTCTAAAATGCTTTTTGATCCTGCTCAGATTTAATACATACTGCAGTGCCTGTATCAGAAATAAGATCAAACTAAGCAAGTTAATTCCCTGCTTTATTATATTTTTCTCCTAATACAGAGCCAAGTCTCCAAATTTTATTCAGTTACTACTCAGTCTTAAGTCAAGAAGATCTTCCATTATCATTGCCCAGGCAATGGATGGTTTGGATAGGGAACATGACGTACAGTATTCGCTGGATTCAAATCAGTAACAAGCTGTCATGCCACCTTCTTTTCTCTGTACATTTGCAGGCACTAGGCTGGCTGACCCTACTCTCACTTCCTCCTGACTTACAAAACCAAAAACTCCAGACCTGGTTGACTGGAGCTCCCAAATGCTAGGAATACCCCCTCATCTTTCCACTGCAGAGAGGCGATAATATTTAAGGTGTCTTTCCACACCTTCATTTCCTCTTTTCTTTCACAAAAGCCCACTTCTTCAGCATGTTTTCACCCGTGATGGATTTCTGACAGATTATCTCAAGCCATGCAACCTATCTCTGTGCAAGGGGGACTTCTTTTTGGGCTCCCTCACACCTCATACCACTGGTGGCCTCTCTGCTGGAGGCCTTCTCCTGGCCTTTCACCGAACTGAGTAACCGATTATGCATCCAGCAGAGGTTCCTCCTTAATTGTCTTTCACAGCATGAACTACTGTCTTATTCTGCCTCTCTCTGCAGCCCATCTTTTTCCACTATTAAAGAACATGCAACTGTAAGCAGTACTGGATAAATTATTTTCTTCATGCTTCTAGGAAAAAAGTCAATTTTAATTTAAAAAGTGAAAAAAATTTGCTGACAGCTTTTTAACAATTTTCTAGAAAGAGGAAGGCTGATATTTTCTGCAATATATCTCAGTTTGATGAGATTCCAGTTTTTTTTTTGGGGGGNTAAAAGAGATGCAGAAATAAAGTTTACTGGAGTACTTAATCTTTTTTTCAGTTTAAAGCAGGTAGCCTGCTTAAGTCCCAGGCCAAACACCCGCTCTTTGTTCCTTTTGACCTGTCGGACCCAGATTAACAAATCTGTGACCCATGAAACAAGGTTGCATGAGTGCAGATAGGGGAAACCAATTGCAACCTCCTCTTTCAGTCCCCAGAGAAAAGGGGATATGTGGAAGGCAGCCAAAGGTCTACTGAACACCAAAATGGTTAAAGAAAATTTATAACAAAATTTATGTTCCTTTCCTTTGCTATCTGCTAGAAGGAGGTAAATCAGCGAACATTCTTATTCAAAGCACCATCAGTTAAATACAAATTTACAAAGGTGTCTATAAATAATAAGACCTATAAAAAGTGCTTGGGCAAAATGTTCTGTTAACTTGGGTTCTGATCACCAACAGGAACCAATTAATAAGATACTTTATTATTAGGTGGTTTTTTCCTATTATTTCCCCTGTCAGCCTTGTTCTCTGTGAGAAAGCAATAGCATAAAAGGTCCAGGTGAAGCATGGGTTCTCTGTGGTTGTCCAGAAGGCCAGGAAGGGCTGGGAGCCAGCAAGAGAAGATGGAAAGAATCAGGAGGAGCACACAAACGGTCAGGAGAGCCTCCTGGAGGTACCTCCCACACGACAGACACAGTAATCTGAAGTACTCTATCATTAAGCTACTGACAATTACCAAAGCTTTAAGACAATTGACAGTATGACCATATTTGACAATATATGATAATAATTGACAAGATGACAATATCCCAAAGGTTTATGAGCAAGTAGATTTCCTTTTAATATTTGTGTATGTTTTCTTGATGGATGTGGACTTTATAACTCAAAAAAAAAAAGCAGTTAGGCTCTTTCCAATCATCAGTTGACCGTATCTATCCCTTTTCACCCGAATGTCTCTACAGTATCATCAAAAGCACTGAAACACTGAAAGCCACAAGCTTATAAATGATGCATTACAAGCATTTTCCATAAACCAATATAGAAACTGTATGAAATCCAAATCAGAATTCATAAGTATCCACACAGGGTATCTATAGCATGTATAAAATTCTAAATAGAATATTTGAGCTAACTGAAAGCATAGAGATCTTCTACGTATATTCGTATTTTGGTATGGCAGTGAAAAAATGAAAATTTTCATCTACTCTGAAATCTTGGTCGTCTTTGCCGAGTTGTTTTTGAGAATAATGAGCAGACGACTCTTTTGAAAGATAGTGTCCTTAGTTCAACTGCGTAGACTTAGTGTCCACTGCATTTCAGAGTACTCAAAGGTTTACTATAAAAGCTTTTCTCAGAAATAAGTTCAAGGTTGCCTTTTTCTTCCTACTTTAAGCCATTCTTCTAACTCCAACTGGTATCTCTAATATCTCTTAATGTCTCCCCTTTGACACCTCCCCAAATGCACCATTTTTCTCAATCACTCTAATGAAAGACTTCTGACACCCTCATTCTCTCTCTGTTCATGATTCTACTTTGACTATAAGTTCTTCAGGTCAGGGTCTATCTTTTTCTTCTGTATTGGCACCTTATGTTATAATAAAAAGGGTCTGGACCAATAGCTAGAGCTTCAGATATAATAAAAACACTAATAATTCTTATAACAGGTTTCAAGTTTCTGATAATCAAGTTTTAGCTTTTCATAGCCATTGTAAGCTTTCTGATCATCCTTACACTTCTTAAAACTGTCCCAAGAATGTAACTTATATTTAGAGCAACTACAGCCTGACAGAATGTGTTACTGAAGCTGGGCCTTACATTTTCACAGGGGTTAGAAAGTGAAGATTACCTTATAATTAGTCTGGTAAATTAGTGTATATTTTATAGGTATGTCTGATGACACGACAATCAGGGTGAAAAGATTAGAGAAGGAAACAAAGCCAGAAATACAGGCAGCCACTTCGTTGTTTACAGGAATCGCTAACTTGTACACCTGGAATAACAAGTGTGATTGCGAGTTGGCACATTCTACTGTATGTCTGAATTAGAAACAAAAAGGGACAGTGATGCTATTCAAAGGTTTAGAAAATAAGATGCAAGCAGAAGGGTTAAGAGAAGTGAATTTCCATGGCCCACATAAAAGAAATAAAGGGGATACTGTGTTCAAAAAAAATACATATAAAGGATCATTTAAATGGAAGGTTACTTTC